>JAVJIF010034460.1:0-177953 GCA_038442645.1 Agave tequilana
TACGTAGGTCCGAACTACCCTCCCGTATATACGCTAAGCATCAGTACAGGCAAGAATCAGAGTACGGAAGTAAGTGGTGCATTATACATTCCAACACATGAGTACAATTACAAAGTTATCACCAGAGGTGATCCAATATTACATAAAATTACATCACCAGAATGGCGCAATTGCGAGATTACAAAGAGAAGTGCAAGTATGAGCAGTACACAGGCACTCACGAATTTATAAAAGGAAAACTCGAGAGGCATACAGGGGGCCTGGAAGGATAGAACTCCGATCGGTCTGCTGGAGATCCACGCTTCAGCTGCGCCACTCTGATCAGCAACAGGTAGAGTCCGCACGCTCCAAGCTCCATGACCTGGACATGAGAATCCAGGGAGTCAGATGAAACTCCCAGGCGAGTGGTGATACGAAAGCCAAGTGGCGAGCAGGGGTAAGCATATGTAAAGCGATAAACCAAATAAAGCCGAGGACGAGCGAATCTGATCGTATGGTTTCAGATCACGGCTCCATAAGACTAGTACGTCGAAGGAATAATCCAAACAAGGAAACCTCATCTATATACCCTTATCTTATGTCACCATAATCTAAGCACATACAACCAAACTGCACTCCGGGCATGACAGGAGGCAGGTGGATACAAGGAATAGAGTAGAGCATGAGCAGTAAATATAATAGTACTCATAAAACGGAAATCCGATATAAAATCCAGGACAAGCAAATATAGCACGGTATACCACAGATCCAAGGCTGGCGTCTTTTATTAATTACTCGTCTTACCCTGATATCTAGCTATGTGAGCTAGCGTCCCAGCACACATAGATCCATATCCGAGTAAAGCAAGATTGTTATTGGAAACCAGCGGGGGTATCAACGAACTATGTTTACAGTGGGTCCCGTACATACCCGGGACCACGGCCCAGGATGTTCCGCTGCTTGGTGACGGAACCTGCCGCAAGGCTAACAGGAGGGTCTTATTGTATGCCCTTATCAGGATTCAGGAGGAGGGAGCCAGCACTCCCCTCGGTCGCCTGGAGGCCCACAGGTCAGACCGGAACATGAGTTGCACAACATTCCTAAAAGCCACTGTAAACACGAACACATATTGATATCCGCATGTTTCCCCCGACCCGATGCAAGTTGTTCCTTTTACGATTTGTTAGGTTAATTATCAATTTACGGGAATAACAGGAGCAGGACATGATCAGGAATTCAGGAGTTCAGGTCACTGTATGTAATACAGGATAACAGGTCACTGATCATGATACAGGATATCAGGTCACTGTACATAGTACAGGATAACAAGACAGGGTTCCCGTAAATGTGATAATCACAGGTCAAGTATATCATGCTGGGTGCCAAGTGATAGCATGACAGGGGATTGATATTAGACAGGTAACCAGTCATGCCAAGAGATTGATATAAGGTCAGTGGCAAATCATGTCATAACAAGGGGTCTTGCCAAATAGTAGCATGTCTGAGGTCAGGTGATAACACATCAGTTGACAGGTGATATACATGTGTTAAAAGTAATATGAAAACGACAAGTAGTATAGACAGGTGCCAGGCATGAAGTAATGGCATGGGGTAGAATAGTAGCTGAGCACAAACAAAGTGGAGCGGAGCAAGCTGGAAGTACAGACAGCAACCAGTATTTATCACTGGAGCGTCTGGCGAGGTTACCGGAACGACTCGACTGAAGTACGAGCAGTAAATCCGGCAGCAACTCGCCTAGACGAATCTAGTGGTAAAGCGCTGAACGCTGATCATGATAACCAGGCGAAGCCGAACAAGCTGGGGGCACAAGTAGCGAACAGAGTTTAGACACTAATGCGTTCTACGAGGTTACCGGGACACTCGGATCAAGATACGAGTGGAGAATCCGGCAGCAACTCGCCTAAACGAATTTAGTGAATAAAGCACTGGGCGCTAAGCATGCTCACCAGGCGGAGCTGAGAAACCTGACGATCCCAATCACGCCTCTTTCGAGACAGTGAGGGACCGGAGGCTGAAGGGTCCAGAAGCCAAGTATGGTATAAGGCAGTACAATACATCACAGGCATGGTATATGTACAAGAAGGAAACTTCCCTAGTACAAGCATTCGTCACAGAGCAATACATATCCAGAGATTGGCACTCGGCCATACACAGATACAGGGACTCAGCCCAATACAAAATACATGGAGACATGAAGTAAAATACATATCAACCCGACAAGGCGGGGAAACCCAAGAGGAGCGCGAGAGCGAGAACACTCGCCTAAATCACCGGAAAGCCGAAAGTCTGGAATCCATGGAACTCGCGCACGCGCCATAAATATAATATAAATGTATGAGGAGAGAGAAAGTGAAGAGGAGAGAGGAAGAGTGAGCAGCCTAGAGAGAGAAAGGGACACAGGGAGACGCGGGTTCTGGAAGGTGAGACGCGAGGAACGCAGACGCAGAAAAGAAGGCAGACGCGGGAAAAGAAGGCAGACGCAGAAAAGAAGGCAGAGCGGGAAAGAAGGCAGACGCAGAAAAGAAGGCAGACGCGGGAAAGAAGGCAGACGCAGAAAAGAAGGCAGACGCGGGGAAAGGAAGGCAGAAAGAAGAGCAGCGGGGCAGGGGCAGAAGGAAGAAGCGGACGCGGCAGAAGGCGCAGAAAGAAGGCAGAGAAGAAAGCCCGAAGAAAAGAAGACGCGGGAAAGGAAAGAAGGCAGCGCAGAAAAGAAGGCAGACGCGGGAAGAAGGCAGAAGCAGAAAAGAAGGCAGACGCGGGAAAGAGGCAGACGCAGAAAAGAAGGCAGACGCGGGAAAGAAGCAGGCAGAAAGAAGGCAGACGCGGGAAGAGAGAGAAAGAAGGCAGACGCGGGAAAGAAGGCAGACGCAGAAAAGAAGGCAGACGCGGGAAAGAAGGCAGACGCGGGAAAGAAGGCAGACGCAGAAAGAAAGACGCGGGAAAGAAGGCAGACGCAGAAAAGAAGGCAGACGCGGGAAAGAAGACAGACGCAGAAAAGAAGGCAGACGCGGGAAAGAAGACAGACGCAGAAAAGAAGGCAGACGCGGGAAAAAGGCAGACGCAGAAAAGAAGGCAGACGCGGGAAAGAAGGCAGACGCAGAAAAGAAGGCAGAGACGCGGAAAGAAAGCAGACGCAGAAAAGAAGGCAGACGCGAAAGAAGGCAGACGCAGAAAGTGGGCAGACGGAGAACAAAACTGACTTTTGAGGGTTGTGGTTGTTGATATAAAAATATAAGTATGTTAATAATTTATCCAAGTCTTGGCGAGTAAAGTTACTCGCCCAAGATGATCCTTGCTGCGTCCAGCAAAGGGAAGTTCGGCCCCAATCCAAAAGGAAGGTACCGGCCCTTTGCGTCACGCCAACGGAGAAGAACGCGGCCCCAAACCAAAAGGTGAGGCCGGTCTTCACAAGAGATGAAATTAGATGGTGCAAGTCTAGTTAGTCAAGTGGTCAAAATGAGATTTTGCAAACGGTGTTACGGGGAGCGACGAGTCGGATAGGATGAAAGAGCTCGCCGAGGAGGTGAAGAGGGTATACTTGGTGGTGGCTACGGTGGAGCATATGGTGGTGGAGAGGGTGGAGAAGTTTTGGTGGAGAAGATGGGTTCATGGTGTTTCATGGTGGAAAAGAGGAAGAAGAAGGTGGCATGGAGGTGTTTGTTGTGGTTAAAATGAAGGAGGTGGTGGTGGAGAAAGAAGTGAAGAAGTTGGTGGTGTTGGTGGTAGAAATGGTGGGGGAAAATGGAAGGTGAAGGTGATGGGGAAGTGGCCGGCCAAGGCAAAGCCATGGCTGCCAAAAGCTCTGTTGGCTGCTAAAAGAAGGAGGAGAGAAATAATCAAAGAGAGAGAGAGAGTGGGGTATTATATAATGGTAAGGAAAAGAATATAATAAGGTTGCACTTCAAATCAAAAGGACACACCAAAAAGAGCTTGCGTTTCACAATCCAAAACGCAGCCCACAACCTTGCGTTTAGGCAAATTAGCCTAACGCGGGAATAAATGCGGCGTTTCAAGGGAGAAGCAAGGTGGCGTTTCACAAAAGGACAAAAAGGCATGGTGCTTGATGGGAGTTGTGGCAGTACATTAAATGAAGTGTGGGGGGAGAAGTGAAGAGAAGATCTTTGCATTAAATGCAAGATCTAAGGATGGTGAAGCCGGCGTTTGAGGAAGGAAAAAAAAATGGAAAAAGACAAATTGGAATATCAAAGCAAAATCCCGGTATCTGGGAAAACACCAAAAACTCCGGAAAACCTCAAAAATAAAGTAATCCAGAAAGCTTCCCAAAAATTCTCAAAAATAATAAATATTATAAAATGATTTTTGGTGAAATCAGTTTTCAGAAATTCAATGCCATGTTCAAATTAAAAATCCTGAAGTCCACCGTCAATCTCGGTCTACACCGGGTTGGCCGGATTTTGATAAATTCTGAAAAATCTCAGAAAATGTATTAAAGAAGAAAATATGATTTTAAGAAGTAAAGTGAAAACGGATTTTAGAAATTCAATCCTGATCGTAAACTAAAAATCCTGGAATCAACCAGCGATACTGGCCGATACGAACCGGTGGAATTCGGTGGAATTTCATAAATTCATAAAATTCTCAAAAAAGGTATTTAGATAGGAAATGTGATTTTAAGAAATAATGTCTAAAGGCACTTCTCGAAATTCCAAACCGTTTGTAAATTAAAAATCCGGGAATCGGTCAACGAAATTGGCCGACACCGGTTTTGAAGATTTTCAACTTAATTCATGAAAATTCCAGAAAATAGTTGAAAACGATGTTCAAAACTGAAATTGGTCAAATCGGAATAGTAAAAAGACCAAATCGAGTAATACTCTAGGATCGGGCCCTCGGTTCAGACTAGGGCTGACTCCGAGTCCACGAATCCAAATCCAAGACAAAACAATCATGTAAGGAATTCATAATACAGAATAAATACAGAAAACAAATCGAAAAATACGATCGAAAATCTGAATACGCAACTAAGTACGTATTCCAGGAACGGGGTGTTACAATCCACCCACCTTACAAAAAATTGCGTCCTCGCAATTTCGTTAAGGGGTGAAATGAACACAAAAGGATAGGAATGAGGATTATGCCAATCAAGATATGAATAACTATGAGTTGATCTCCCAGATCGACTGAACGGCTATTTCAAGACTGAGGCATCTCTGTACTTCTGCCGTATATATACATCCCCTGACGGTGCCATACTGATCTGATGTCTGCTCATAAGGGAATGCTGACAGAACTTCAAAAGACTAATCCATCCTGAATAATATAGAGTGAGCTGACTTGGAGAGTTAATCAATAATACTTCAATCAGGCTGTGAACCAAAACTGATGAGATCCATAGAAATCCGTAGTGCTGAAATCCATAATATAATACAAAACCCTGCATGGCATGATGTTGTCCTTGATAAAGAGTCTGCAATAGAATTTCTGATGTGCTGCACACATACTAATTCCCGAGAATAGACCAGAATACCTAAGGTAAAGAAAACCCTGATAATATTGAGCATGAATCAAGAAGACCAATAATTAAGTATTTCTGTATACTGGGCCTTACTAACTTTAAAAGACATAGCCAAGAATATAGAATAACCATGGAGAATTCCGAACACTGACTTCTGACTGATAACCTGATTGCAGATGAAACATGTAGAAGATATCTTACTCCTGCAAGAGTGGTCGAAGGGATCATTGACAAGGATCATGGTGATAGCTCAATTACAGTGACAAAACTCTGTTCAGCGGATCCCTGAAGGCACGCTGGGCAGAAGAAATCCGAGAAATGGCTAGAGTGCTAAGCACTGAAGGGACCAGCCACGAATGAAACCAAGCCTAGATGAGGTCATCGCGTAACACAGCTCAGGTGTTAAGCATTAGGGTGCGGCGAAGCTAACGCTCTGCGAGGCTCGCATATGGCGAAGCTCACTCGGCGAAGCCAACGCGTAACACAACGCTAAATGCTAAGCACCAGGGTGCAGCGAAACTCACACCCGGTTAGGTTCACGGATGACTAGAACACGACCCTCGCTTGGCGAGGCTAGCGGAGTTCTTAGTTCATCAAATTCATAAAAACTGCCAGAAGTCCTGATTCTGAAATGCTGTTCTATACTGACACTCCTCGTGTAATGGTACAATCTCCCTGATTATATAAGCGAAAACTACTCCGCTTGATGTACTAGTCTCCCGTGATGTATCCATAAATACAAGAATATAATGCAAGGCCGAAGATCTGCCCAATATAAGATAGTGTGATGCACCAGAGTCGAGAAACGCCAGAACATAATGAGAGCAAATCACATCTGCCCTGCTGTTACCTTACTAGTCTACGCATATCTTAAGTTGGCATAAAGATCATAAAAATCAGAATAGCAAAAATAAAAGAAGTAGGAATCATGAAATAGGGAGAGAGATAGGACGGACTAGGATTGATGGTGATAGGGCAATGAAGAGGGTATGATATAGAGAAGTTACCAACTCCCGGACATGCAAAAAAATGGGGATAAATAGTTACGGTCAGTACTGGGTTCCCCCTTCAGATATTGAGCATCCCTTCCTGTCCTTACCCCATTATATAGAACATCCGGACTTCCTTTTTCGTCAGATTATATGTTTGCCTCCTTCTACCAGGTGCCCTGGCTCTTGGTTTCCTTTGTGTATGACTCCACGCTTGATGCTGGGGATGAAGCAAGGTCATTCTGCTAGTAGGTCCTAGATTCCCTCACAACGGTGATACTAGATGAGTTGATCTGATCGGTGCAATGTTCTCTGTCTCCTTGAGCAGGCAATCACTTTCCAACTAATCCCCGAACCCATATATGTCATAGTCCATAATCTTTCTGATGGTTATGTTAAAGGTGCCCGGCTCCAGACAATATCCACCGGTCATATGTGAGGGCAGGGTTGGAGGGATGGCTTAGCTAGTAGGGCATCCAGAGGCCTGTTTGGACCTTTACTTTCCTCAATTGAGAGGGTCTCTCCGTCAACTTCATCTGCATCTTATCCTGATCTTTCTTCTCTGGGTCCATTCTACTTCCGGATGGTGACAAAAGAACTTGAGAATACTCCTTAGGCTGCTTGGAAAAAAGAGACACCTTGATCCTCGTCTTCACTTCTCACTAAGATATTGCTTGCTCGGTCCTCCCTGTCGGCCATCATGTAAGACACCGACCGACTATACCTTTTTGCAGTGTACTTATTTACTGTTCAATCTCCTTACTGCAATTTAATAAATCATCCTTTCTTTTCTGAGCCATTACAGAGAAGAATCTTCTTATAAAAATCCTTCGAGAACTAGTCCCAAGTGATGGTCTTTTCCAGTCTTACTGCTTCTATCAACCACCACGCCTTGGCCATACCTTTCAACTGAATCCTGGTCATTTCCACTTAGTTTTCGTCAGGGACCCGAGTTGACTTAGAAGATCCATCAGGTTTACTGACCACTGCTATGCATCCAGGGCTTCTCCATGCTTGAAAAGATTGCCGGCTGTAATTTCCTGAAATCCAACATGTCGCCTGGCTTCTGTTTCGGAGTACAACCAATGATCCTTGGTGCGGGACCTTTGTCTGTACTTGATCGTGTCTCATCATATCTTGCAGAGATAGTCTTAAATCAAGATTTTCTCCATTAGGGTTACCCTAGGAAGAATCAGAACCGTTATGATTTCCCCATCTTTTCATGTCCGAGTTGGTTCAAGAATAACAAGAAACTGAAGTATGAAAGGATTGGAGAACTTCAGAATTCAAGGATAAGATTATCAAGAGAGAATGGATAACTTTGTACTTGTAGTTGGATTGTATAACCAAGACTCATGCATTCCAGTTGCAAATTTCTTTACCATTAATTTGCCGACTGGTTGTACTGAGGATGGGAGAGCCTAAGCTCTGATACCAACCTGTAACGCCCCGATCCTGGCGGATACGGAGACGTCACTGCGACGTATATACGTAGGTCCGAACTACCCTCCCGTATATACGCTAAGCATCAGTACAGGCAAGAATCAGAGTACGGAAGTAAGTGGTGCATTATACATTCCAACACATGAGTACAATTACAAAGTTATCACCAGAGGTGATCCAATATTACATAAATATTACATCACCAGAATGGCGCAATTGCGAGATTACAAAGAGAAGTGCAAGTATGAGCAGTACACAGGCACTCACGAATTTATAAAAGGAAACTCGAGAGGCATACAGGGGGCCTGGAAGGATAGAACTCCGATCGGTCTGCTGGAGATCCACGCTTCAGCTGCGCCACTCTGATCAGCAACAGGTAGAGTCCGCACGCTCCAAGCTCCATGACCTGGACATGAGAATGCAGGGGAGTCAGATGAAACTCCCCAGGCGAGTGGTGATACGAAAGCCAAGTGGCGAGCAGGGGTAAGCATATGTAAAGCGATAAACCAAATAAAGCCGAGGACGAGCGAATCTGATCGTATGGTTCAGATCACGGCTCCATAAGACTAGTACGTCGAAGGAATAATCCAAACAAGGAAACCCTCATCTATATACCCTTATCTTATGTCACCATAATCTAAGCACATACAACCAAACTGCACTCCGGGCATGACAGGAGGCAGGTGGATACAAGGAAAGAGTAGAGCATGAGCAGTAAATATAATAGTACTCATAAAACCGAAATCCGATATAAAATCCAGGACAAGCAAATATAGCACGGTATACCACAGATCCAAGGCTGGCGTCTTTTATTATTATTACTCGTCTTACCCTGATATCTAGCTATGTGAGCTAGCGTCCCAGCACACATAGATCCATATCCGAGTAAAGCAAGATTGTTATTGGAAACCAGCGGGGGTATCAACGAACTATGTTTACAGTGGGTCCCGTACATACCCGGGACCACGGCCCAGGATGTTCCGCTGCTTGGTGACGGAACCTGCCGCAAGGCTAACAGGAGGGTCTTATTGTATGCCCTTATCAGGATTCAGGAGGAGGGAGCCAGCACTCCCCTCGGTCGCCTGGAGGCCCACAGGTCAGACCGGAACATGAGTTGCACAACATTCCTAAAAGCCACTGTAAACACGAACACATATTGATATCCGCATGTTTCCCCGACCCGATGCAAGTTGTTCCTTTACGATTTGTTAGGTTAATTATCAATTTACGGGAATAACAGGAGCAGGACATGATCAGGAATTCAGGAGTTCAGGTCACTGTATGTAATACAGGATAACAGGTCACTGATCATGATACAGGATATCAGGTCACTGTACATAGTACAGGATAACAAGACAGGGTTCCCGTAAATGTGATAATCACAGGTCAAGTATATCATGCTGGGTGCCAAGTGATAGCATGACAGGGGATTGATATTAGACAGGTAACCAGTCATGCCAAGAGATTGATATAAGGTCAGTGGCAAATCATGTCATAACAAGGGGTCTTGCCAAATAGTAGCATGTCTGAGGTCAGGTGATAAACACATCAGTTGACAGGTGATATACATGTGTTAAAAGTAATATGAAAACGACAAGTAGTATAGACAGGTGCCAGGCATGAAGTAATGGCATGGGGTAGAATAGTAGCTGAGCACAAACAAAGTGGAGCGGAGCAAGCTGGAAGTACAGACAGCAACCAGTATTTATCACTGGAGCGTCTGGCGAGGTTACCGGAACGACTCGACTGAAGTACGAGCAGTAAATCCGGCAGCAACTCGCCTAGACGAATCTAGTGGTAAAGCGCTGAACGCTGATCATGATAACCAGGCGAAGCCGAACAAGCTGGGGGCACAAGTAGCGAACAGAGTTTAGACACTAATGCGTTCTACGAGGTTACCGGGACACTCGGATCAAGATACGAGTGGAGAATCCGGCAGCAACTCGCCTAAACGAATTTAGTGAATAAAGCACTGGGCGCTAAGCATGCTCACCAGGCGGAGCTGAGAAACCTGACGATCCCAATCACGCCTCTTTCGAGACAGTGAGGGACCGGAGGCTGAAGGGTCCAGAAGCCAAGTATGGTATAAGGCAGTACAATACATCACAGGCATGGTATATGTACAAGAAGGAAACTTCCCTAGTACAAGCATTCGTCACAGAGCAATACATATCCAGAGATTGGCACTCGGCCATACACAGATACAGGGACTCAGCCCAATACAAAATACATGGAGACATGAAGTAAAATACATATCAACCCGACAAGGCGGGGAAACCCAAGAGGAGGCGAGAGCGAGAACACTCGCCTAAATCACCGGAAAGCGAAAGTCTGGAATCCATGGAACTCGCGCACGCGCCATAAATATAATATAAATGTATGAGGAGAGAGAAAGTGAAGAGGAGAGAGGAAGAGTGAGCAGCCTAGAGAGAGAAAGGGACACAGGGAGACGCGGGTTCTGGAAGGTGAGACGCGAGGAACGCAGACGCAGAAAAGAAGGCAGACGCGGGAAAGAAGGCAGACGCAGAAAAGAAGGCAGACGCGGGAAAGAAGGCAGACGCAGAAAAGAAGGCAGACGCGGGAAAGAAGGCAGACGCAGAAAAGAAGGCAGACGCGGGAAAGAAGGCAGACGCAGAAAAGAAGGCAGACGCGGGAAAGAAGGCAGACGCAGAAAAGAAGGCAGACGCGGGAAAGAAGGCAGACGCAGAAAAGAAGGCAGACGCGGGAAAGAAGGCAGACGCAGAAAAGAAGGCAGACGCGGGAAAGAAGCAGACGCAGAAAAGAAGGCAGACGCGGGAAAGAAGGCAGACGCAGAAAAGAAGGCAGACGCGGGAAAGAAGGCAGACGCGGGAAAGAAGGCAGACGCGGGAAAGAAGGCAGACGCAGAAAAGAAGGCAGACGCGGGAAAGAAGACAGACGCAGAAAAGAAGGCAGACGCGGGAAAGAAGACAGACGCAGAAAAGAAGGCAGACGCGGGAAAGAAGGCAGACGCAGAAAAGAAGGCAGACGCGGGAAAGAAGGCAGACGCAGAAAAGAAGGCAGACGCGGGAAAGAAAGCAGACGCAGAAAAGAAGGCAGACGCGGGAAAGAAGGCAGACGCAGAAAAGTGGGCAGACGGAGAACAAAACTGACTTTTGAGGGTTGTGGTTGTTGATATAAAAATATAAGTATGTTAATATTTATCCAAGTCTTGGCGAGTAAAGTTACTCGCCCAAGATGATCCTTGCTGCGTCCAGCAAAGGGAAGTTCGGCCCCAATCCAAAAGGAAGGTACCGGCCCTTTGCGTCACGCCAACGGAGAAGAACGCGGCCCCAAACCAAAAGGTGAGGCGGTCTTCACAAGAGATGAAATTAGATGGTGCAAGTCTAGTTCAAGTGGTCAAAATGAGATTTTGCAAACGGTGTTACGGGGAGCGACGAGTCGGATAGGATGAAAGAGCTCGCCGAGGAGGTGAAGAGGGTATACTTGGTGGTGGCTACGGTGGAGCATATGGTGGTGGAGAGGGTGGAGAAGTTTTGGTGGAGAAGATGGGTTCATGGTGTTTCATGGTGGAAAAGAGGAAGAAGAAGGTGGCATGGAGGTGTTTGTTGTGGTTAAATGAAGGAGGTGGTGGTGGAGAAAGAAGTGAAGAAGTTGGTGGTGTTGGTGGTAGAAATGGTGGGGAAAATGGAAGGTGAAGGTGATGGGGAAGTGGCCGGCCAAGGCAAAGCCATGGCTGCCAAAAGCTCTCTGTTGGCTGCTAAAAGAAGGAGGAGAGAAATAATCAAAGAGAGAGAGAGAGTGGGGTATTATATAATGGTAAGGAAAAGAATATAATAAGGTTGCACTTCAAATCAAAAGGACACACCAAAAAGAGCTTGCGTTTCACATCCAAAACGCAGCCCACAACCTTGCGTTTAGGCCAAATTAGCCTAACGCGGGAATAAATGCGGCGTTTCAAGGGAGAAGCAAGGTGGCGTTTCACAAAAGGACAAAAAGGCATGGTGCTTGATGGGAGTTGGTGGCAGTACATTAAATGAAGTGTGGGGAGAAGTGAAGAGAAGATCTTTGCATTAAATGCAAGATCTAAGGATGGTGAAGCCGGCGTTTGAGGAAGGAAAAAAAATGGAAAAGACAAATTGGAATATCAAAGCAAAATCCCGGTATCTGGGAAAACACCAAAAACTCCGGAAAACCTCAAAAATAAAGTAATCCAGAAAGCTTCCCAAAAATTCTCAAAAATAATAAATATTATAAAATGATTTTTGTGTGAAATCAGTTTTCAGAAATTCAATGCCATGTTCAAATTAAAAATCCTGAAGTCCACCGTCAATCTCGGTCTACACCGGGTTGGCCGGATTTTGATAAATTCTGAAAAATCTCAGAAAATGTATTAAAGAAGAAAATATGATTTTAAGAAGTAAAGTGAAAACGGATTTTAGAAATTCAATCCTGATCGTAAACTAAAAATCCTGGAATCAACAGCGATACTGGCCGATACCGAATCCGGTGGAATTTTCATAAATTCATAAAATTCTCAAAAAGGTATTTAGATAGGAAATGTGATTTAAGAAATAATGTCTAAAGGCACTTCTCGAAATTCCAAACCGTTTGTAAATTAAAAATCCGGGAATCGGTCAACGAAATTGGCCGACACCGGTTTTGAAGATTTTCAACTTAATTCATGAAAAATTCCAGAAAATAGTTGAAAACGATGTTCAAAACTGAAATTGGTCAAATCGGAATAGTAAAAAGACCAAATCGAGTAATACTCTAGGATCGGGCCCTCGGTTCAGACTAGGGCTGACTCCGAGTCCACGAATCCAAATCCAAGACAAAACAATCATGTAAAGGAATTCATAATACAGAATAAATACAGAAAACAAATCGAAAAATACGATCGAAAATCTGAATACGCAACTAAGTACGTATTCCAGGAACGGGGTGTTACATTTACTCTAAATCTTTATATCTAGCTATTAGTTTTCCTTTCACTTGTCAAAGATTTCTAGGTTTCCTTTGTTTAGATCAAGCCAATACCATCTACCCTAAAAATCAACTAAAAATCACCCTTTTCACCAAAATGTCAAAGAGATCTAGGTCTGAGAAGGGAAAAAGCATAGTTCCCTCATCTTCCACCACTTCTACACCTAAAAGACCTTTTGTGAACGATCTTGCTGAAAATCGTTTCATACAACTTTCCAAAAAATCTGTAATTTCGAGAAGATGTGTAATTCTAAAGGATTTTGAACACCTAGGCATCCCTCGTATCCTCAAAAGAAACTCTTTGCATCATTTTATGACTATTAGGGAACCTGTCTACACATCCCTAGTTCACTATTTCTATGCCAACTATGCCTATGAGGGAGGTCGTGTTAGATCACGTGTTTTAGGGAGAGATATAGACATCCCTATAGCACGATTTGCTGACTTGCTACATCTCTCCTCTGGAGGAGTGGATGTTTATACTTTTGATCTACACGACTTTGAGTATCCGGACGGTGAGTCTGCGCTCACGCCTCCACTTTGATTCACGGGGATGACAACCCCGTTTAGTAAGGAATGAGGAGGTCAACAAATTTACCCTCACCTCCCAAGTCCTTGCAAAATTCATTTTCTACAACATTTTACCTAAGTCCGGTGAGTATAGCAATGCTAGGGGTTCAGTTCCTCTCATAATCTATTACCTTTTGAAAGACATCAAGATTGATTTTCCTCACCTCATTGCTACTCACATGTCCTCTGACCATATCCGCATGTCCGGTAGGCACTTGCCTTATGGAATGCTTATTACTCGCTTCAGAGATTAGGTTTTGATTTGTCCTCTGAGACTCCCTGTCAGCCCGCTATAAATTTAGATAGCGTTCTTTTGAAGAGGATGCAGGCTCCAATGCGTCGTCACGCACAAGAGCACCCCCCTGCACCTCCTGCTGATATCCCAGGGTCATCTTCGGCCCCTGGATCCTCTTCCGTCCCAGGGATTTCATCTGATCTGTTCCATCTTTATCACCTGAGTTCCAGTCCTTCATATCTTCTGAGATTCGCTCTCAGATCCAGGAGCATCAGTCTTGGATCGAGCAGCGAGATGCAGCCTTTCGTACGGATTTGGAGCAGCGTGATGCAGCCCTTCGCGCGGAGATGGACTCGCGCTTTCAGGGATTTCGCAATGACATGACTTATTTTGCGAACGCCTGAGATTCATTGTGGATTCGCATTTGAGACATTATTTGCAAAATTCGATATGCTTGGTCCAGATCCCACGACCATTTCTCGTCCTCTTCCATCCTCCGGTCCTCCATTTCCTATCAGAGACCCTACTGCGGCTCCACCTCCACAGCCCGGCGTTGCTGGTATCGATCCAGAGGAGGTCGGTCATGAGGATGATGATCATGATGGTGATGAGACCATGGCAGAGGGTGACGCTGAGGAGAGTTCGTCTGAGGAAGACGACGCTGAGGAAGGTTCTTCAGGGACGATGCTGCTGTGTGGTGCTGAGTGACCTGCCCCTTTTGATGATGTCAAAAAGGGGGAGAGTTATTTGTTGAGAGAGACTTGCACTTTTATTTGTATTTGTCACTTATATTTTGTGTAGTACTTGGTATTGTATTGTGGACATATGTTTGTGTTGTTATTTTTATTTTGGTGGACATGTACTTGTTTATGTTGGTTATACTTTGTGGACATGTGTTCATTTCTATTTTATGACATGAGTAGTTTTATCTAGCATGGATATATGTGTTGTGGATTATGTTGTGGATTATCACCCACCATTTTTTTTTTGAGATTTGTCTATGCTTGAACATATTTTTGTATATGCATGTGTTGAGGGGGAGCTTCATTTGAAGTCTCTACCCAAAATATTTGTAATAACTATATATGTTTTGTCATCATCAAAAAGGGGGAGATTGTTGGCCCAAAGGCCATTTAGCCCTATATCTTGTTGGATATTTTGATGATAACAAACCATATTTAGTTATGTATTTAACAATTTTGTTTAAAAGTATTTCAGGATAAACAGGTCGATTTGACGGCTCCACTATCAAGACTCACAAGTTTGGACGCCGCTAAAGATGTGCATTCCCAAGCTAAGCACATTAGGAAGCTTCGGGATCAAGACATGAAGAAAAGACCAAGTCAAGATCAAGACAATGAAAAATTTCAAGATTTGTAATTTTGCTTTTCTTTTAGAATCTTTGTCAAAACCTAGATGTTAGAAGTAGAATTATGGGATTGTCACTTACACACACTTTAGTTTGATATATGGCTTCAAAAACAATTTCAAATTCTATTTCCAACTTAGTTTTATAGCTAACATGTTTTCAGAAATTTGTTATAAACTCTAAGTTTTTGGAAAAACCGATTTTGAGAAAAACAAGTTTTTATCAAAGAGAAACTTTATCAAATGTTTTAACATGTTAGGGTAGTGACATATGGTCATACTCCTATTTTTACAAGGTCCAAAACCCCAAAACAAAAGACCAAACCAAAAGACCCAAGTTCTGGCTTTTTGCAGTTCTGATTTTTCAGAACTGACAGGAGCCGGTCGACCGTCCCGGTCGACCGACGTACACGCTGTGCATGTGTGTACGTCGGCGACCGCTCCGGTCGACCGGGGCACTTACAGTGCTCTCTGTTTGTTCGGGTCGACCGGGGCGGTCGACCACTGTCCCCCAATGGTCAGAAATTTGACCGTTGGCGGTCGACCGGCCCGGTCGACCGGCAGCTGTCAGAAAGTCTGACAGATTCCAACAGCTATATTTTTCTGACAGATTTTGTTGGGATCTCACCCCAGCGAATCTCTCTTGCTGTTTTACCCAGTTTTTCAACCCCTATAAATAGTGGGTCACTTCAACATGATAAGACAACTATTCCTAAACATTTTACAAGAGATTTTCTTAAGAATTTCAAGTCTTCTTTTAGAAAAGATTTTCAAAGCCAAAATTTCCATACACCCATTTGAAGCCTATTCCTCTACTTCTCTCTAGATTTTGCACTATACAATCCCAAATTTCTACATCTACATATTGGTTATAGGATTGTACAAGTGAGCTATTTTGTGATCAAGTGTGATCATTTTCTTCTTGAGCGAAGTTGTAGAGGCATCGGCCTCAAGGCGAGCTAGTGTGCTCCGGGTGGTGTTGCGGCATCACAAGTGATCGGACAAGTGTGTCCTTGTATTGGCGATCCGGTGGGATCAACAATAATGGAAATCCTTCAAGTGTGAAGGCGGAGACGTAGAGCGTGGCTCGACCTCGGAAACATATACTTGTGTTTGCGTTTGCTCGAATTTTCTCTAAACTCAACTCCTTTATTTCTTGCACTACTTATTGTGTTTATTGCTAGTCTTTTAATTTGAGCAATTTGTTAGTAGAATTTTTAATTCCGCATTGTTGCCATATTTCATATAGCCATCACCTATTCACCCCCCCTCTAGGTGATTTCAGCTTATTTGGTCCGTTTCATCTGTTGATCTATCCTCAGAATCTTCATTTAATCCCCGAAATTTGAAATATTTCGATCTCCTAGATTGAAGATCAAGTTATCGCTAAATCCGGGTTAAATTCAAATTCTCTCCCCTTTATCTTTGACTTATGGCGCATGCAACCAGAATTTGAATAGGAGTCCACCTCTATCTTCAATTTGGGATGAGGATTTATCTTGTTCTATCCTTTTTCTCCTCTAGATTTTAAATTAAATTAATTTAAAACCCAAATTTAAATGGAATAAAATAAAAGCTTCCTTTATCTTCCCAATTAACATTTATTTTCATAATAAATGTGGGCTTTTGGGCTTTCTCTAAGATTATGGAGGCCTGCACATTACCAAAAAATAAACAAATTAAATAGTAATATTTTATAAAAAATTAGTATGAAAATATGACTAACAATATGCATTATTGATGACCAATCACATCCCCACACCAATCGTTTACTCGTCCTCGAGTTAAAAAAAATATATTTCACTTTCATAGGAAACACGATACACTTAGCATGTGCAACAAGCTGTTAAACCTTTAGGTTACCCCCTAGATGATGAGTTTTGTCTCGTGAGGGTTTTAGTGAATTACACCCACAAAATCCATAAAGAAAGAATAGTATTTTCGAAATACTATTTGAAAGAGAGAAAATATTTAAAATATTTTTGAGAAAATAAAGTAATCTATAAGTCTTAAGATCACCAAATTATTCATATCTATATTTAGTCTCAATGCAAATATTTATTATCAATTTAGGTTAGGATTAAAATTGAATTTCTCACTTAATCTATTATTTTACCCTAAGTCATATGCACCTTTGTGACCGTGAATATGTTTTGACTCGGGATTATTAACTTCAACTCTTATGCATTATATATTAATATATATATAACTTTTTTCTTCTTCTCCTTTTTTTTTTGAAGAAGTTCGAAGTATTACCACTTCCTCCCTTTAAGCACTTCTTCATTTTTTTAATATATATAACTCATCTAATTTTCTTTCCTGTAAGTATCAAGGCTTCTTGATGCCCTAATACCTAACTAATTGATTATGAGATTTGTTCATACATATATTATATTTATATATATATTTTTCAAACTTACCTAATTACCTTTCGCGTAAATACTAAGGCTTTCTTAGGCCAAAGTACCTAGCTAATCAATAATTAGATTTGTTTATTATATATATTATATATATATATATATATATATATATATAATATATATATATATATATTTCTAAAATACAAGAGTCTTTGTTTTGAATCCCAAGTATGTAAGTGTATAAAGTATGCATATTTCATTAAGGTAAAATTAAGGCTAAATTACTTTTTTAATTTTTCCTCCTAAACCTAAAAATCAAACAAATAATCTTGTTTTGACTGAGTATTAAGAAATCTTAATTATGAGTTTCCTATTCCTTAAAATTAACTAATTACTTTCAAAAATAACTCAAAATATTATTTCTTTTTCAAAAAGTTTTAAAGAAAAAGAAAAAATTGTTTGTAAACCTACCTATATTTGTATATGTTAGTATGTTAGTGAATCCTCCTCATACTTATCTCATGGATTGTCCTCAATGTATAAATGAAATGTATGAATGCATCAAAGAAAGTGTAAGAGAGGTGATGTTATCAATTTGCACGGTTTCTTCTCTCGAGTTCACTTTTCATCATTCTAATGTATCCTCTTTAGTGGTGAAATTAGAGAGTCAATCTTTTTGTCAGTTTTGTATTCATCCTCTCTAACTTGTTTATCGCTTTCCTCAACTTTCTCCTATCTTCTTCCCTCCACCACTCTTCACAATTCATCCTCACATAGTTAGCACATAAGCAATATGAATATCTAGAATTTTGAGCTTTTCCTCATACATCTCCTCAAGATTTGAATTAAGCATGTCTTTCAAAGGTCTATAACTGACCAAAACATCCCTAATTGATTCATCCAAACATTGATCATCTTCAAAGGGGTTTTTAAGCTTTTATTAATTTAAGGTTTTTGAGTTATGTTTTCAAACGATTGATCAATAGTTGGTTCATTGAATATAAAGATACTTAAATCAAGCTTCCTTCTCTTAAAGGAAACTCTAGACGTAACATCCTTAAGACATGTTTTCTCACCACTATGATTGTACTCATCCTTAAACAATATATCAAAAAATAAAGGCTCATCATCTTCACAAACATCCTCACAATATAATTCAACTGTTTGCTTGAGAGGTATATGTGTATCCAAATTATCTTGAAACACCTCATCCAGATACAAAGATTCATCATCACATTTGTCCTCACTATATGACTCAACTCGCTCCCTACGAGGTGAATATTCGGCCAATTGCTCTCTAATCAGTTTGTCTCGATATCAATGATAGTCGTTTAATTCACATACTTCTTATGGGGTTATCATTGAACTTATTTTCTTCATGAAGATGAATATGATCTAAAATTGACGTGGGTTTTCACTTAGGACTTTGTTCATTCTATCTCGATTGATGTGTTCCTGAATTGACATAGGTCTATTGGTTTTGGATCAAGAACAGGTTGAGTAGAAAATGAATCCTCCTCTTTCTCAACCCTAACTCATTAGCCATCATCTCTAGGTAGGCCCAATGTGAAACATTATTACTTAGCATTTGGTGTGAAGTTTGTGTGTCCTCCTTATGAATGTTATGAATTCTAATTGATGTATGGATAGGGTTTGCTCGTAAGCCTTTGAAATGAGTGAAACTGATTAGGACCTCATCCTAACGAACACCCTATCGAGGACACTGTTTCGAAGAATGAGATGGATTATAAAATAATTACACCAAATGATAGGATAGGATGGAAAAAATGAGAGGGTTGGTTGGGATGAAAATTCGAAAAAGAGGTTGGTGAATGGAAAAATGGATTTGGCTATAAAATGAATTATACCCAAATGAATTTGGATAGGCCATGGGGAATATTTTTTTTATGTTTTTAGTTAGATTGAGGTGTGACTTAGTCCTATCAATCTAGATGTAATTGGGTCTCTTGACCACACTTACAATCACAATAATTTCAAACCAAGATCACACAAAAAGTCAAAGTTAAAATCAACCAAGCCTATTCTAAGTTTAGATCTAGACAACTCCTAAATTAGATTATCCGTGGGAGGTATATTGTCGAATCGGACAACGAGTTTAATCGGTCAGGTAGGTGGCAAGATCGGTAGGAGATATCGGTCAAAGACGGGCCTAATTATGCCAAACCACCAACCTTTGAGGTTTCGCCTCTTAATCCCCTACCTAGTCACCGATTTGACAAGAGTCAGATTCGAACAACTTCCTCATTAGGTCAATCTCCTAGTGAGTACGAGAAGTCCTTGAGGCCAACGTCTATTCAAATTTTAAATTTAGGCATAGGTATAAGTGAGGAGATGGTTTGTGAGCCAAAGAAGGGTAATGACGTCCCCTCCTTATCTTGTTAGGGGTTTTGCCCTTAAATTAATTTTGTGCAAGTGTGCAAAATAATAGAATTGTATCATTTCAAGAAATTAAATCACCATA
The DNA here is from genome assembly GCA_038442645.1 of Agave tequilana. NCBI lineage: Eukaryota > Viridiplantae > Streptophyta > Magnoliopsida > Asparagales > Asparagaceae > Agave > Agave tequilana. The sequence goes on from JAVJIF010034460.1 coordinate 19,889, forward strand.
AGTGTTTTCTAATCTAGATGCTATGCAGACTTACTTCCATCTCCAGCACTCTTCGATAGTAATTGAAAATTTAAAATAAAATAGACGAATATCTAGATGCAAGTCTATCCGATTTTTAAATTTCAATCATAAGTTATGTTATTGTTAGAAATAATGTCCAGATAAATTATAGTAAATTCTAATAACTGCAACAGATATAGAACTCAGATTCATAACTACAGAAGTAAACAGAAACCCTAACTCACTAGGATTGTCGCGTTTGCGTAGCTTTCCTGAAGCTTCTGGTGTTCTGCCTTCTAAGGTAGTGCTATGAAGTACTTCTAATCCTTTGCAGATGCCAACTTCTTGTAACTATCCTGTACACACAAACAGAGTTGAATTGAGTTAGCAAACAATGTATACCGTTCCTTCCCGGCAACGACGCCAAAATTTCATTGCGAGAAAAACAGAGATATAGTTAAGGGTTAGAAGGATGTTATATAGATGGATGCGTGTCTCTATCTTCCATAAATATCCATGGTAGCAAGAGATAAAGTGGGTCTAACCTCAGAGAGAGATACAATGGAAGCTTTTTGGTGCTATTATCTTCTTATTATCTTCTCTTTTGTTAGAACTTAGAAAGAGAGAAGATGAATTGTATTAGGAGAAAGTGTTAACAAAAAAGTTTATAGCTCACTAATAATCGACCACCATACATGCTAACGCTAGATAGATAATTACTTCACTTCAAATCTTAAACATAATATTCTACAACAAGATCAAGTAAGGTACATAATACAGAAACTAGGGTACGGGTTGAAATAGCACTAACCAAGATGTAACATTACAATATCAAGATTGTCGGTCAAGTATAAAGTAAGAAAGATCATTAAAAAGTACAAACAAATCTTTAACCCTAACACTTATTAAAGTTGAACATTAAAATATAAAGATCATTATCAAGTATAGATTAAGAAGAACAATTAAAAAGTGTTTAACCTAGTTGCTTATCCGTATGAGTCTTCAAGAATAAAGATTGGAGTAGGCATGCATAGGTTTTGATCCGGTTATCTACTTGACATTAGATGTGATGGTGGTGATATCTTAGCAAGTCATGAGAAAAGATCTACCTAAACATCATGGTAAACAAAGCAAATAAAAGAAAGCAAGAAATAAAGAAAGCAAGAAAAAGCAAAATTAGAAACCAACAAAGAAATGAGAAAGGTAAAACCTGTTTATTGATTGTCATAATTCAATTACAATGGTTGTCTTCCTCCTCGTACAAAGACTAAAAGTACATGAAAATTCAGAATCTAAACTAAAATTTAACCTAGATATGATCTCTACTCTGAGATGATTCTCTTCTTTGCTTTCAGGGGTATTTATAGGAGATTTAAGAAGTAGTGTCTCACAAGAACACCTCCATCAAAACTCCACGCACGCGGCCTCCAGATAGCCACGTTTTCACGGCTAAATAAGAGAAAACGCGATTATTTAGTGGATCTGGATTCTGGATTTTGGCCTGTAGCTTCTTCTAGTTCATTCATCAGATGATCTATCATCAGAATCTTTATTTAATCCTGAAATTTGAAATATTTCGATCTCCTAGATAACTTGGAGATCAAGTTATCTCTAAATCCGGGTTAAATTTAAATTTTCTCCCCTTTATCTTTGACTTATGGTGCAGGCAACCGGAATTTGAACAGGAGTCCACCTTTATCTTCAATTTGGGATGAAAATTTATCTTGTTCTATCTTTTTTCTCCTCTAGATTTTAAATTAAATTAATTTAAAACCCAAATTTAAATGAAATAGAATAGACGCTTTCTTTACCTTCTCAATTAACATTTATTTTCATAATATTTGTGGGTTTTTTGGGCCTTCTCTTTGATTATAGAGGCCTGCACATTACTAAACAATAAATAAATTAAATAGTAATATTTTATAAAAAATAAATATGAAAATTTGACTAAAAATATGCATTATTGATGACCAATCACCAGTCACAGCTCCGTGGCTGAAAGCTCTTTTCACCTAAAAACCTCTATCTGTGTGTTTCGAGGATGGAAGCCCCACTCGAGAAAGATTACACAAGCAACTACCTCCATGCGATCTCTCAAGCTGATCCTTGATTGCGTAACTGCTGTCTAGAAGGCTCATTCCCATTCAGGCAACTGCCACCCTTATGGCTCATCCCTGGTGGGCAACAATCATCTACAAGGTTCAACCCACCGGGCTACTGTCATGACTCATCCCCAATTGGGCAACTACCGTCCGGAAGGTTCATACCCGATTAGGATACTTTCAGTTTGTCTGTGTTCCGAGGAGAGAAGCCCCCACTCAAGAATTATAGTATAAACACCTATCTTTAGGTTCCAAAGGCTCATCCTCAATAGGGTAACTGCCCACAAAAGGCTCATCAGTAATTGAGCAAATCCCTGCTCAGCTCCATAGCTGAGGGCTACAGTCATACAGAATCCTATGTTTCAAGTTTCGATGAGGGAAGCCCCCACTCGAGAACGAAAAAACACGAACATGATCTACGAACTCCCTTCGGCTCGCCCCTCCGGTAGGGCAACCATCCAAACAGTTCATTTCTGTGGCTGCAGTCCTCACATCATTTGGAGGTCAGCGGATAACGATCCAGTCTATCTCCACGACAAAAGTCCTCACTTCACTTGGAGATCAAGTAACACTCAGAGATGGAGACACCATCCAAAGATGGTAACGCAGACATATCACATTTTTTTCATTCGAAAGTCAGGCGTCCAAAGGGGTATAATCATTTCACAATATCAATCAGACAAGATCTTAACAACTTATTCATTTTCATTACGAAATAACATGCAATTACATTTTGTAGGTCACCTAAAGGGGTGAATAGGTGACTAGCTAATCAAATGCACAACAATGCAGAATTAAAAACTAATTATGCAAACTAAAACTACACATAACGTATAACCAAATAGTGAAGCCAAATTCTCGGTGAAAGTCTCTAGACTATCTCCTCAAGATTCTTCTAGATTAAGAGGTGAGGTGTCACTATGACTCTCTTGGTTAAATACTAGTATGAGCACAAGCAATCCCAAGAATGTATATCAATAAGCAGAAATAAATTAAGCATATAATGAATATGAACAATAAAAGTATGCAAGATATAAACACAAGTGAGAAAGAGAGGTAAGAAATCGCAAATACAGGAGAATTGTTTCGAGGTTCAAGCACATTTGCTCTATGTCCCAACCTTCAATACTATAAAGGATTTTCACTATAACGATCCCGCAAGATCACTTGGTACCGCAACACCTATAATGAGCTCCCTCAAGAACCCTTGGACCCGCAAGTCTCTCACTTGTTCCTACAAGAACAACACACGCAAGCACACTAGCTTGCTAAGGCTGCACCTCTACAATGAGCTCCCTCAAGAACTCTACACATCGCGAACCCGCAAGCTCGCCGAGGCCGTAACCTCTACAACTCCCTCAAATTTAAAGGGGTGGAACACTTGTGATCACTTCTCTTGATCACAAAAATAACTTTCATAATAAGTATCCTAGATGATGAATATATCTATGAAAAGCTCAAGCTTGTGTGAGAAAAACAAGATAAATTTGAAAGTGGAAAACTCAAGTAATCTTTTTGAAAAATACAACACATACACTCATGATAAACTCTCTTTTAATATAGAAACGAAGCTCTAAAATATTATTGAAAAACTTCTGTGGAAGATAGAAAAATAGCTCAAGAAAACATTTCTCAAAATCTTGACAAAGCTGCTCAAAAGTCCCTTTTATAGAGGCTATCAAAAACTAGCCGTTGGGGCCAGATTGACCGGCCGGTCGACCAATTTGGCCGGTCGACTGATTAATACACAAAAGTGCATATTTTACATCATAACTCCCATGCATAATACAAATAAATAAGTGATTTTTAATCCTCTTCTCTACTTATTTGCAGGTATACACTTAAAGGAGAGTTAGTCAATTAATTACCTTAATTACCACTAATTAAGGTGATTAATTAAAAGATTAAAGATAAAGCCAAATCCAATCCAGATCTAGAGAGATCCGCGCAACAAACTCAGAATCCAAGTATCCTACGTGGCTAACCAACTCTCAACTGAACTGTACCAGAAAGATCTGGACCAACGGCCCAGATCTGGCCGCAATCCCGCGGCAATCCGCGGCAAGATCATGGCCGTTGGTCCCCGGATTTTGTGGCAACGAACTCCTCTCCAGAAGCTTCTTCAAACTGCTATAAATACCTCACTTGGACCTGCGAGCTGAGACTGATCAGAGAAGAGAGGAGATTAGTTCATTAGTTGTAATTTTCATGTATTTTCTCTAGGTTTATTTCTTGTAGATCCCTCTTCTTCTCTATCCCTAGATTTCATTACAAAAGAGAGTGATTGTGAGGGAGAGAGCTTGTAATGATCAATGGTGACAATTGAGCTATGCAAGGATTGATCCATCCTCCATTCCTCTACTTGAGTTTGATTCTAGTTTCTTGTGCTTTCTTTACATGCTTACTTACTTGCTTTCTTTATTTCATGCAATTTACTTCAATGCTTTGTTTAGTTCTTTAATGGCTTCTTGTAGCTAGATTTTCATTCCATGTACTAGCTAACCACTAGCTTAGCCTCTTCACTACTCATGGGTGATTGCTTTTGCTAATCTTGCAAGTGTATGATCTTCTCTTCTCCGATGGTTAAACCACCATCTTGCAAATGAGAAAGTAATTAGGTCGACACGCTAGACGAATCCATAGCCAACGGAGTGACAACGTTAGGCAAGCTTTCATTATCAAGGAGTTTGGTAAGTCTTGGCAAGCTAGCAAGGTAAGCTAGTTATGGATTGCTTTCTTTAAGTTTCTTGTTCTTTTCTTGTGAATACCACATCCACACCACTTCTTGATTTCTTTTCCACTTCCACATGAACATATCCATCCTCTTTTGGTTTCTTTTGTATTTGCATCACTAAGTTTATAATCAAGAGAAGGATACTAGTTTTATCACTTCACTACCATACGTGTAAAGCTTCCATCGCTAGCTCTTCCCGTGGATTCGACCCGTTGAGCCAACGCTATAACGGTAGTATCGTGGGTATATTAAGCACATTTAAGCATTTCAATTGATTCATAGATAATACATATTTTGAGTGCTACTTCTCCCAAACGATCAATTTTTGGCGCCGTTGCCGGGGAGAGTGACGTATTTTTTTGGTTTAAAGTGAAGTACTAAACTATTATTCTTCTCTGTTGCAGGTTACAGGAGAAGAAAACAGGAAATTACTGCAGAGTAACATCTAAGTGAACCTGGCCCTCTGCTCAAGAAAGCAGAGGCCAGGATTCTTTAATTGTGCCGCGGATCCACAAGAATAGCCGCGGGAACGCGGCAGTTCTGAGAGCATTTCTCTCCAATTTTCTGCAGGGCTCTGTGGCTGCAAAAATACTGCTGGTTCTATACTTAAAATCCTGTGTTGTTCACTGTATTCCTGCTTAATTAAAAAAACAGTAAAAGTTGGGTGATAATTGTTAAAAATTGTTTAGACACTTGCATTTTAGGCACGTGTCTTTCAATTCTTTACTTTTACTGTTGAAGAGTGCTGGAGGCAAGGTACGTGTTTGCATTGCATAATAGATTAGGACAAACTCTTGCTTGATTTTCTTGCTTTGAGTGTATCCTAGTTATTTTTCTTGTACACTTGCACAATTCAAATTTAAGGGCATACCCGTAAATAAGATAAGGTGGGGGAGGTCATTACCCTTTCCTTAGCCCGGAAATCATTTACCCAAGCACTCACTAACCCAAGCCTCTAATTTAATAAAAAGTAGACGTTGGCCCTAGGGACATCTCGGACTCAACTAGGAGATTATCCTAAGGGGGAAAAGTGTTGGAATTTAACTCTTGCAAAATCGGTGTCTAGGAAAGGGGTTGAGGGCCGAAAGCCCGAAGGTTGCTGGTTACTTAATTAAGGAACGTCTCCGGACGGAAAACCTCCCACCAACCTTACCCTTCCCTGGCTGATTAGCTTGTGGTTAGAGTCTACACTGAACCTCCTGTGGACGATCTATTGTTAGGAGTCGTCTAGGTCTAAGTCTACCCTAACTTAGGTTAGAATTTTTCTTTCTTTTGTTTGTTTGTTTGATTGTTTGTTTTTGTTTGTGATTGTGTGATATGGCCTTCAAAAATTCTTTCAATAATAATCCATATTTCACACCATCTCCTTATTCGGATAATTCCAACTCGGTGTTTTACAATATGCACCAACCACATACACCGGGTTGGCCTTATCCGAATCAATACGACCCATACCCCCATCTAATAATTATAATGTCCAAAATAATTTCAACTCTTTACCGAGTAATTGGGGATTCCAGTACCCCGAGTCAAATTATCAAAATCCTTGTCCACCATATTCATTTCCTGAGTCCACTTCATATACTCCTTTTTCTGAACCTCCCTTTGAAGAAAAATCTGAGTTGCAAAGGAGTATAGAAGCCAATTTACTGAGAGTTGAGCAACAACTTCAAAAACCATTTGTCTCTCCAATTCCACCATATTCTCAAGAATCTTACTCAGTTCCACCTTTTCATAATGAACAACCATTTGCTTGTGAACCGAGTAAAGATTTCTTGTGTGAGTCAACTTTTCCATCATCACACACTTTTGACTCACACTTCCAAGACCACACTTCCTCTTTCCATCAAAACAATGAAATCATCGATTATGGAAAGATGCTTGAAGACATGACCAATGCTCAAAATGCTAGAAATCGTGACATAGATTTGATGATCCAATCTCTCCATTCTCATCCTCTTTCTAATGTCACTAGCCACTCTAAATCCAAAGAGTCATGTAGTCTTGGAAATCCAGATTCAATTTCAGCAAGTTTTTCATTTCCTAAACTTGAACTTGTCCAAAATTCAAATCCAATTGACATTTTGGCAAGTTTTTCATCTCCTAAAAATAAACTTGTCCAAACTTCAGAACCAATTGACATTTTTGCAAGTTTTCCTTTTCCTGAAATTGAACTGGAACATGAATTTGATTCTGAACTTTCACTTGATGATTCCAACTTACTTCCTGATTCAATCATGACTTCCATATCCTTACCTGATTTCAATTCATTTCCCAAGTCAAAATTGGATCCAATTCCTATCCATTGTGAAATTGAATCACCAATATTTTATGATGATCACATTGAACTTGACCAATTCTACACTTCTGAAAATTCCATTGATAAATTGGCAAGTTCTCTACATTTAATTGAATTACATGAGGAATGTAATCTTGAACCCCAACTTTGTGATTCAATCCTTCTTCCTGATTCCATAATGACTCCGGTATCTTTACCTCACTTCAATCTTTTCCCGGAATCAACCTTGGATCCTTTCCCAATTCACAATGAAAGTGAATCATCCATCTTTGAGGATCATGTTGAACTTGCCCAATTTTACACTTCCGAAGATACCATTGACATTCTGGCAAGTTCTCCATCTTGTGGAATTGAACTCAAATGTGACCTTGATTTTCTCAATCTCTTTACTTCTGAAACTGATTGTACAATTCTTAAGGAAGATGTTGACTTAAGTTTTGAAGAATTGTACGGTGATGAGCTTGAATTTCTTAAAAGTGGAAGTAAAGAGATATCACTTTTAGCAAGTCACATTCCATCGTTGAACTCTGATTGTGGACTTGAGTTTTCATTTCTTGACTTGGACACAATTTCTGACTTCACTTCGACTCCTGAACCATCACTTGATTTAAATCATAATCCTGAGTCGGTGTTCCTTTCCGAGTCCAAGTCAACAGTTCTATCAGTTCATACTCCATTCTGTGACAAGGAATTTGATAAATTTGAGTCTGAAATTATTTGGAAAATCTTAAAATTAGATGGGGGCATGTACATAATTAAAATAACACACGCATGCATCTTTTTAGTGGGTCATATTTCTGATATGGTTGGTGGGTTCCTAAAAACCCAAAGAAAAGATGATTGGGCCATGTTCCGTGGACCAATCAGACCACCACCGGAACCACCACCCTAAGGTAATTTTGTTCCTTCCCTTTCCATTTTGTTTCATGCATACATATATCATGATGCATTGAGGACAATGCATGAAATAAGTGTGGGGGAGGGTTTACTAACATAGAGTTGTTAGATTTTCTTTCTTTTACACTTTCTTTTAGAAAATTAAAAATAAAAAAAAAAAAAAGAATAAAAACTTTTTGAAATAAGAAACAAAGTTTTGATCTATTTTTAAGAAAATTAAGATGTATCTTAAAGATTAAGAAAGCCTTAATTATGACATCTTAAACATAGTTGAAATAATAGATCTTGTTTGAGATTATAGGCTAAGTAAGTAAAATTGGTGAGATATTATTATCTGGAATTTTTTGCCTTAGATAATATGCACTTTACACTTACACATTTCTTGGGATGGAAACAAAGACCAAAAATGCCATATATATATATATAAAAAAAATAAAAAAAAAAAAGAAGAGAAAAAGAAAAAAGAAAAAAAATATATAAATAAAAGATCACTTATTAAGCTGGGAAATTGTGCCTCAAGAAGCATGATGACTCACGCCTAACGGTGATCTCACTTATTAAGCTGAGTAATTGTGCCTCAAGAAGCATGATGACTCACGCCTAACGGTGATTAAGAATAATCCCTCTTAGTTTTGTGGCCTTTTCACTCGAGTCCTTAAACCCGAGGGATGTTTCCTCATCTGGTGCCCTAAGACCATCTGGTCTGGGAGTCATCGGTTATAGGCTCGCTACATGGGTGAATTAGAAAGCCTAATAAAACTAAGGGAAGAAAAAGAAAAAAAAAAAAAGAATATATATAAATAAATGGCTTGATGGTTGGAGTTGAAATCCCAGAAATCTTCACTTACACGGTGTGCATACTATCTAGGTTTTATGAAGGATAAAAATATTCAATCCAATTTTGAATTCTTACCTTAATTAAAAACAAGATCTTGCATAGAGACTTAGTTTAAGAAAGAATGATTATAGGTGGACTTATGACCTAGGATCACTTATATTTTCGCAAAAATAGTTCGTAAACTTGTCTCTTATTCAAAATGCGTTTTCGAAAAATACTAACATTTGTCTTCTTTCTTTATGGATTTTGTGGGTGTAATCCGCTGAAAACCCTCAGGAGACAACACTCCTCCTCTAGGGTAACCTAGAGGTTTAACGGCTTGTTGCACACGCTCAGTGCAATCGCGTCACCTGCGAAAGTGGTGTAATAAACTTGTAGCTTAGTTTTTCTTTTCTTTTTCTTTGTTTTGCTCGGGACGAGCAAAAGAATAAGTGTGGGGGTGTGATTAATACACAAAAGTGCATATTTTACATCATAACTCCCATGCATAATACAAATAAATAAGTGATTTTTAATCCTCTTCTCTACTTATTTGCAGGTATACACTTAAAGGAGAGTTAGTCAATTAATTACCTTAATTACCACTAATTAAGGTGATTAATTAAAAGATTAAAGATAAAGCCAAATCCAATCCAGATCTAGAGAGATCCGCGCAACAAACTCAGAATCCAAGTATCCTACGTGGCTAACCAACTCTCAACTGAACTGTACCAGAAAGATCTGGACCAACGGCCCAGATCTGGCCGCAATCCCGCGGCAATCCGCGGCAAGATCATGGCCGTTGGTCCCCGGATTTTGTGGCAACGAACTCCTCTCCAGAAGCTTCTTCAAACTGCTATAAATACCTCACTTGGACCTGCGAGCTGAGACTGATCAGAGAAGAGAGGAGATTAGTTCATTAGTTGTAATTTTCATGTATTTTCTCTAGGTTTATTTCTTGTAGATCCTCTTCTTCTCTATCCCTAGATTTCATTACAAAAGAGAGTGATTGTGAGGGAGAGAGCTTGTAATGATCAATGGTGACAATTGAGCTATGCAAGGATTGATCCATCCTCCATTCCTCTACTTGAGTTTGATTCTAGTTTCTTGTGCTTTCTTTACATGCTTACTTACTTGCTTTCTTTATTTCATGCAATTTACTTCAATGCTTTGTTTAGTTCTTTAATGGCTTCTTGTAGCTAGATTTTCATTCCATGTACTAGCTAACCACTAGCTTAGCCTCTTCACTACTCATGGGTGATTGCTTTTGCTAATCTTGCAAGTGTATGATCTTCTCTTCTCCGATGGTTAAACCACCATCTTGCAAATGAGAAAGTAATTAGGTCGACACGCTAGACGAATCCATAGCCAACGGAGTGACAACGTTAGGCAAGCTTTCATTATCAAGGAGTTTGGTAAGTCTTGGCAAGCTAGCAAGGTAAGCTAGTTATGGATTGCTTTCTTAAGTTTCTTGTTCTTTTCTTGTGAATACCACATCCACACCACTTCTTGATTTCTTTTCCACTTCCACATGAACATATCCATCCTCTTTTGGTTTCTTTTGTATTTGCATCACTAAGTTTATAATCAAGAGAAGGATACTAGTTTTATCACTTCACTACCATACGTGTAAAGCTTCCATCGCTAGCTCTTCCCGTGGATTCGACCCGTTGAGCCAACGCTATAACGGTAGTATCGTGGGTATATTAAGCACATTTAAGCATTTCAATTGATTCATAGATAATACATATTTTGAGTGCTACTTCTCCCAAACGATCATCGACCGACTAGTCGACTGGCCAACAGTCATATTTCAGACCGTTGAGGTTGTCGGTTAATCGCACCCAGGCCTATGCCCATCGATCGACCGTGGCCAGAACCAGAGAGCAAGTCTCTCTGGTCGGTCGACTGGGGCCAGATCCAGAGAGCAACCTCTCTGGATCGGTTGACCATCCGGTCAACCGGCCCTCAAGCCAAGCGCTTGTGCACATTCTGTGCACATTGGTCAACCGACAAGTCGGCCGAGCCCTGGTTCAGTTAACCGGTCGGTTAACCGCCAGTAGCCCAGAAATAGGGTTTAAAGGATTGAAAATCTAATTTTGAAAACCCATAAAATTTTGTTTAAATCCCATAAATTCCACAAAAATAAGTTCATTGAAACACTTTGAGGTACAAATATGTGTGATCAAAAATTAACACATTACAAACAGGTTGAACTATTTTTGCGATAAGAAGTTAAAGCTTAAACCGAAAACCTTACAAAAATACTTCAAATGAAAACCGGATTTTTCCCAAAACTTGTTCAAATAAAATAATAAGATATTTAAAAACTTTTGAAGCATAGTGCGTATGAATATGATTCAATACACATATAAGACGAAATATACTTGCTATTGACAATAAGCTCAAAAATAAATTTTGATAAATACAAACCTTAAAATCATGAACTAGAAAATATCAAATAAGTTTTTAATCATTATGAAGCAACAATGTGTATGGATGAAATCTAATACACATGTAAACTATGTAATCTTGTTTTGATGAAATCTATTCATGAAACAAAAAGATGAATTCTTTGAAATTTAACCGGTTAAATCGACACCAAATTTTCTAAAACTATTTCTTATGAAAACACTATATAAATTTTGTGTGTATATGATCTTGAGCAATTCACAACTAATATATCCTTTATATTTTATCTAAAATAAAAATCTTAACACTTACAAATATGACTCAAATCTTGAAAATCTTCTTCCTCATCTTGACTTGGTCCAAACTTGATCCATGAGCTAGACTTCTTTTTGAATACTTGATGCAATCTTGATGCGCGAGTTCTTGAATCAACACATGCTAGCTTCAAAACTTGACTTTGAATATTTTGTTGAAGCTAAACACTAACTAAGATCTTAATCATATATCTGAAACTAAATGAGCACAAGATCATTAGTACTATAATTACATGAGCTTATCATCATCAAAACTAGAGTGATGGGCCTTTGGGCTAACAATCTCCCCCTTTTTGATAAGGACAAAACTCATAGAGTTATATATGCATGGATTAAAGATAAGTTTTAAGGAAGCTCTCCCTTAACTCATGCATAGTAATAAACATAAAGATATTCAATGAAGCATATAAACAAAACAAACATATATCCATAAACATAAACACATAGCATGCATATATCAACTCTAAATTGTTCTCCCTCTTTTTGTCAAATCATCAACAAAGGGGTGAAGAAAAAAAAAAACAAGATAAATATATATGCGATATAAATTCAGAAGAGGAGAGACTATAAAGTTAACTCCCCTGCATACATGCATTACATGGAGAAGAGATGACTAGACCCTAACCCACATAAGCATAATATATAATATATAGAAGGAGATGTTAAGCTTTCTCTACACACGTGTATCACATAAAGAAGAGAGGCAAGCTCCTCAATATGTAAAATACACTCAACATGAATCTATATATAGAGGAGGAGATGTTAATCTCCCCTTGCATATAGGCAATACATATCAAACAAATTTTAAAAAATTTTGATAACACTTAAAACAAATTTTGAAATTTCTTGAAGTTAACAAAATAAATTTTGATATCAATTTAAATCAAATTGTAGTTGACAAAACACATGTTGATATCATTTGTAAATAAACATAATTATTATCTTATCAACATGAAATCTTTTAAGTTAAAAAAAAATTTCCTTTTTTTTGCAATAATAACAAAGCACATACATAAGCTTGTAAAAATATCAATTAAAATTTAGAATTAAATTAAGCTTAGCATAAAATAATTTGTGCTTTAAAACATGCGTGGTATTGTAAAATAAGTACAATCAAAGTCATTTATATGCATATATGAAAATGAAAATACCACTTGAAATTTAAAGTATACATATATAAAAAACAAATATGAGCATACAAAGAATAAAATTTTCATTGAAATCATGTATAACTCATATCATCCACCCTTATCATGTTACATGTTAACAAGATATTCAATAAGAGCATACAAGGCATGGTCGCTCAACCAACCGCCCATATAAGATAGAAGTTATAAAAAATAAGATTTTGAAAGTAATTTTTGATTGAAAACACTACCAAATGAAGAATAAATAACTAGTTTAAAATAGTTTTTAAAAACTAGTTAAAGATCCTTCAAAATATGAAACCAAAACATGTATCTTATGAAATATGTATATTACAAAAAAATTGACACTCAAGATCTGTAAGACTCATACATGGGCTCATGAAAACAAAGTCCTGAGTAAACATAAAGAATGTGCGTGTACAAGAATCATGCGAATAAAATAATTCATGAAAATAAAGCAATAAAGCTTAAAACAAAATTCATATGAAAATTCTTTTCACATATGATATATCATATAAACATGTAAGAATCATCAAAACTAGGATATACAATATACAATCAAACAAATAATTGAGTACATAAAAGAAATAGAGCATGTAAAGTATGTAACTCAAAAATTGTACATGTATAACACAAGTTTTAATAAAATATGCATATGAATATGATATAGACATATAAAATATTTTAAAACATTTTAAAGTGGAGGAAGAAATGGTTACCAAAATTGATGTAGCCAATTCATTTCTCCAACACAAGAGGTGATCCTTCTACCATACTTTCTTGATAATGATGCATCAAATTGGTGTGCCTTCAAGTCCCAAATGCATCCATCACCAAGGCACCAATCCTCTCACGTCTTGTGAGAGCCTACACCTATATCAAACACAAGAGGTGAGAATTTTAGTACCCATATCTTTTTGGGTCCACGGGGGTTAACATTGTAAGGAACCTGAATATTTTTATTTGCAAAATTAAAAGAATTTAATCTATCAAAGCAAAATTTTACAAGATGGCCTTTGCGGCCACAATGTGTACGTGTGTACACTCTAGCATACATATGTGTGGTGTGAGTGTGAGCATGGTGTGAGTGTGATGTATGCCATGTAGGATGTGCATGCATGTGTGAAATTTGTTTCTCACGAAATATAAATTTTAATTTATTATATTTAAATGCACATTGGCTCAAAGTGGAGCCCAAGCAATCAATTTTGTTTTTCAAAATATGAATATCATTTTTGTCAATAGAAGATGATGAAATAGTAGCATGAGAATCATGGCAAGAATGAGAATCATTTTCTTTTTAGAAATATTTTCTTTTTCCTTCAAAATATTTTTCTTTTTTAAAGATTTTTGTTTTCCTTTAAAATAGTTTCCTTTTCTTTTTCAATCAAAATATTCAATAGAAGGGTTTATACACCTACCTTTTCTTTTTTAAGTGTTAATTGTATGCCTAGAAAAGCTAAACAGAAAGAGTGACTTCAGGCGGTCTGACGATTGATTACATTTGGTTCAATTTCTCTTGCTTGAGATTTTTTTTCAAAGATTCATTTTTATCTAACAAAGAATATTTTCTTCAAATTTTCATTTTCAATTTTTAACAAATCATATTTCTTAAGAAGTTTTGTAACGCCCCGATCCCAGCGATACGGGGACGTCACTGCAACGTATATACGTAAGTCCGAATTACCTTCCCGTATATACGCTAAGCATCAGTACAGACAAGAATCAGAGTACGGAAGCAAATGGTGCATTATACATTCCAACACATATATACAATTACAGAATTATCACCAGAGTGATAACAATATTACATGAATATCATATCACTAATATGCGCAAATGCGAGAGTACAAGGAATATACATAATATGAACGGTATAAAAGGGAGCTCGCATACAAGGATACAAGGATGTACAAGTATGAAAAGTATAAAAGAGCACTCACGAGTTTGCTAAGGAAAAACTCGAGAGGCACAAAGGGGGTCTGGAAGGATGTGGCTCTGGACTGTCGTCTGGAGATCCACGCTACCGCTGCGCCACTCTGAGCAGTAACGGGGGAAATCCATACGCTCCGGGCTCCATGACCTGGACATAAGAATCCAGGGGAGTCAGTGAAACTCCCCAGGCGAGTAGTAATATGAAGGCCAGGTGGCGAGCCAGGAGGAGCACAAGTGTCAAGTACAGGAGACAGGAGGGTTAGAACACAAAGGAAGTATATATGAACAAGTATATAATAATATCCATAAAACAGGAAATCCAGGATAAAGCAGAATATGAGCCGTTAATACGATAATACATACTCATAGAACCGGAAATTCGAAGTAAAATCCAAGACTAGCAAATATAGTAATGCATATCACAGATTCAGAGCCATTTAAGTTGCAGGCTTTAGTATGCGTCCCATTCCACATACCTCTACTTACAACTTAAAGAGCCAGTTATTATGACACTTTATTATTACTCGTCTTACCATATATCTAGGTATGTGTCTCGGTATATATCCCAACTCACATACTTCCATATATAGAAAGTCGAGGTTGTTATTGGAAATAGCGGTTGTATCAACGAACTATGTTTACAGTGGGTCCCGTACATACCCGGGACCACGGCCAAAGTTTGCTCCGTTGCATGGAAACGGAAGCCAGCCGCAAGGCTTATCCAGGAGGAGGGACTTATGTATGCCCGTTAAAACAGGAATGTAGGGAGCCAGCTCTCCCCTCGGTCCCCTGGTGGCCCTCAGGTCAGACCGGATATATAGTGCACAACCTAATGCCACTGTAAACACGAAACACATATCGATATCCGCATATTTCCCCGACCCAATACAAGTTGGTCCTTTTTAGGATTCAATAGTTTAATTATCACTTTACGGGAATAATAGAATCAGGACATGATCAGGAAATCTGGAGTACATAAGTACTATACAGTCAGGTCACTGCATGTAAAGCAGGAATACAATATACAGGTCACTGATCATGATACAGGATAACAAATCAGGATTCCCGTAAAGATGACAATCACAAGTCAAGTACATCATGCTGGGTGTAAAGTGATAGCATGATAGGATGGTGACATTTAGCAATCAATCAAACAAGTCAAGAGATAGATATTAGGTCAGTGGTAAGTCGTGGTCATAATAATAGGGTCTTGCCAAATAGTGACACGACAGGTAGTCAGGTGATACCATACTAGAGGTCAGGTGATACCACGCCAGATGTAAGGTGATATACATGTGTTAAAAGTAAGCATGCAACTGATATGTCTGAGGCAATAACATGGCAATGATAACATAGCAGAAATCTAGAAATCAACGACCACGAAGGGTCGGCCACGCATGGTATAAAAGCATCAAAAGATATATATAGACATGGAATCAAATACATGAAAATAGGAAATGAAATACTTATCGTTCTGACGAAACTGGAAACTCAAATAGAGATAAGAGAAGAGCGAGACTACTCGCATACAAGAAAGTAGCGAGTGAGAATACTCGCCTAAACCTCAAAGCGCCGAAAGATCCAAAATCCACGAAATCCGGGGCACGCCATAAACTATGATATATATATGTAGAGTGAAGAGGAGAGAGAAGGAGAGAAGTGAAGATGATGTTAGTCAAGATACAAGTCAAGAAGTATAATATACAACATATAAACCAAGTATAAGATCCAAGTTTGAGAAGGTAAATAACTGTAACAAACAGACAGAATTAGTCGACTAGGGTAGGATGAGTAGTCGACTAATAAAGGGGTTAGTCGACTAACAGTCTGGTATAGTCGACTAATACTGGGTTCCAGAGAGTTGATATTCTGATTCAGGAAAAGTTAGTCGACTAGGGTCATAGGGGTAGTCGACTAACAGACATGACAAGTCGACTGATAGTTATGTTAAGTCGACTAAAACTGAGATACAGAGAGTTAAGGTTTCTAGTCCAGGAAGGGTTAGTCGACTAGGGTCAAGGGTGTAGTCGACTAAGGGCCTCTAGTCGACTAGGATCTAAGGTAAGTCGACTAATACTGTGTTTCCTAGAATTGTGTTTCACAGGACAGAATAAGTTAGTCGACTAATGTCTAGGTCTAGTCGACTAATCGACTGGAAACAGTAAACAGAACAGATTTTCTAGGGTTTGTGTTTGATGGCTAAATAACAAGAATTGAAGACACGAATCAACAAGAATAAGCAAACATAAGTAGACTAAGAGTTGTACAAGTCTTGGTGAGGGAAATTACTTACCAAAAGAAGTGGTGGTGGTTGATGATGAAAAGAGAGTGGAGATGTTGGTGGAGTTGATGAAGTTGTTGGAGTTGATGACCTTGTGGTTGCTTCCATGGTGATGAAGGAGGAAGAAGATGAAGCTAAAGTGTTGGAGTAGTTGTTGAGGTGGTGGAGATGAAGGGGGAGATGGAGGTTAGGGTTTTGGTGAAGGTGAAGGCTTCTCTTTTGAGAAGTGAAGAAGAGAAAAAGAGAAGTGAAGAAAAAATGAAATAGAATGTAAAGGGAAAGCATTTATATGTTTTGGATTTTTGAAGGGGATGCAAATCAAATGGAAGTGAGGGGGTTTTGTGTAAAAAAAGGGGAGGTGAGGTGTCTCTCAAGTGGACACTTGGCCGGCCATGAGAGAGGGTGAGGTGGAGTGATAATAATGAGGAAGTAGGTGGGAGTTGGTGGAGTTTATGGAATTTAGAATTTTGGAAAATAGGAAAAGTGTGTGGTGGAAGTTAAAGGAAAGGAAAGAAAGAAAATAGGAAATGGGAAAGAAAATGGAAAAGGGAAGGAATACTCTTGGAATGGAAAATGAAAATAATGGAAGTGGCGGATTCCCGGGATTCAGTTGCGGATGCGGAAATCTTTCGGGAAAACACCGGAATCGTCCGAAATTCAAGTATCTCGGAACGACCCGAAATAATTATCAAAAATCAATAATAATATATAAAGACCAATAGTGAAATCCGTTTGAAGAAATACTTTATAGTTTTAAACTAAAAATCCCGGAACCAGTTACCTACCGACTCCGATGGAATTTTCATAAAATCATAAAATCCTCAGAAAAAGAATGTAGGTAGAAAATATGATTCTAAGGAATAAAGCCTAAAGGACCATCATGAAATTTCAAACTGTTTGAGAATTAAAAATCCAGGAATCGGTCAGCGGAACTGGCCGACACCGGTTTTGAAGAAATTCATTTTAATTCCAGAAAAATCTAGAAAATCATAGAAAATATATAATAATGGAAAATGATATTTAAAACTAAAATCGGTCAAATCTAATCATCGGAAAGACCAAATCGAATAATATACTATAATCGAGTTCCTGGTTCGGACTGGGACTGACTCCGAGTCCACGAATCCAAATCCAAGACAAAACAGTCATATAAGGAATCATAATACAGAATAAATACAGGAAACAAATCGAAAAAATACGATCGAAAATCTGAATACGCAACTAAGTACGTATTCTGGGAACGGGGTATTACAAGTTTTTTGACAAAAAGATGCAATTTCATCATATTGCATCTCTACATCTTCATCTAGCTCGGATCAGAGTTTACCTCAAGGGGGTCATCCCCTTGGACCATGTAGCACATGTTAGAAGCATCATTTCCTTCATCCGAGTCATTCTCTTTATGATGTGGCGTTTGTTCTCCAAGGACGATGAAAGTGTTTCATAGTACAAAAACCGATTCAATGTTAGACACTCTAGATAAATAATCATCATTTAGGGTAGATTTTAATGCATGGATGGCTTTTGCATTACCTCTAAATATTTGCCATTTAAAAAGTAAGATCTTTAATTGGTGGCAAAATAAACAAGAATACCTAGGGCTTAAAGATACATGGACATCTTATCTTTCTATGTGTGGAGGTTAAAAATGTCAAACATGGGAGGTGTCATGAAATCCATGAGTGTGTGCATAAATATTGTGACTAGCTAAAATGAAGATCTTTAACTCTAGATTATTAAACCCAAATCAAGAGCATCAAGCTCTGATACTAATTGTAGGTCACCAAGAGGGGGTGAATAGGTGACTAACTAATCAAATGCACAACAATGCGGAATTAAAAACTAATTGTGCAAACCAAAACTCACACAATGTCCCAAAGAGTGTAGCCGAATTCCCGTTGAAGGTCTCTGGATTATCTCCTTAAGATTACTCTATATTAAGAGTTGAGGTGCCACTATGATTCTCTTGGTTAAATACTAGTGTGAGCACAAGCAATCCCAAGAATGTATATCATAAGCAGAAATAAATCAAGCATATAATGATATGAACAATAAGAGCATGCAAGATATAAAACATAAGTGAGAAAGAGAGGTAAGCAATCGCAAATATAGGAGAATTGTTTCGAGGTTCAGACACACTTGCTCTATGTCCCCACCTTCAACACTATGAAGGATTCCCACTATAACGATCCCGCAAGATCACTCGGTGCCGCAACACCTACAATGAGCTGCCTCAAGAACTCTTAGACCCGCAAGTCCTTCACTTGTTCTGAGAAGAACAACACACGCAAGCATACTAGTTTGCCGAGGCCGCA
Organism: Agave tequilana; assembly: GCA_038442645.1. Lineage (NCBI taxonomy): Eukaryota > Viridiplantae > Streptophyta > Magnoliopsida > Asparagales > Asparagaceae > Agave > Agave tequilana. The sequence goes on from JAVJIF010034460.1 coordinate 39,143, forward strand.
CCTCTACAATAAGCTCCCTCAAGAATTCTACACACCACGAACTCGCAAGCTCGCCTAGGCCGCAACCTCTACAACTCCCTCAAATACAAAGGGGTAGAACACTTATGATTACTTTTCTTGATCACAAAAATAACTCTCACAACAAGTATCCTAGAGGATGAATATAGCTATGAAAAGCTCAAGCTTATGTGAGAAAAACAAGATAGATTTAGAATGAAAAACTCAAGAAATTCTTTTGAAAAATAGAAGAGATACACTCTTAATAAACTCTCTTTTGATATAGAAATGAAGCTCTAAAATCTTATTGAAAAACTTCTGTGGAAGATAGAAAAATAACTCAAGAAAACACTTCTTAAAATCTTGATAAAAACTGCCACAAAAGTTCCTTTTATAGAGGCTGTCAAAAATTAGTCGTTGGGGCCACAATTACCTATCGGGGATCGGCCGGTCGACCGGCCAACGGACATATTCAGACTGTTGGGGTTGCCGGTCGACTGCCTGGTCGACCGCACCCAGGCCTATGCCCATCGGTTGATCGCTCGGTCGACTGTGCCCAGAACCAGAGAGCAAGTCTCTCTGGTCGGCCGATCGCTCGGTCGACCGAGGCCAGATCAAGAGCAACCTCTCTGGATCGGTCAACCGTCCGATCGATCGACCCTCAAGTTAAGGGCTTGTGCACGTTCTGTGCACATCAGTTGACCGACTGGTCGACTGAGCCCTGGTTCGGTCAACCGGTCGGTCGACTGCCAGTAGCCCAGAAATAGGGTTTTAAAGGATTGAAAATCCAATTTTGAAAACCCATAAATTTTTGTTTAAAATCCCATAAATTTTACAAAACTAAGTTCCTTGAAACACTTTGAAGTACAAATATGTGTAATCAAAAATCAATATATATTACAAATAGGTTGAACTATTTTTGCGATAAAGAAGTTAAAGCTTAAACCGAAAATCGTATTTTCAAAAACATACTTCAAAAAGAAACCGGATTTTTCCAAAACTTGTTCAAATATAACAACAAGATATTTAAACACTTTTGAAGAATAGTGTGTATAGATATGATCCAATACACGTATAAGATGAAATATACTTGTTTTTGACAGTAAGTTCAAAAATAAGTTTTAATAAATACAAAACTTAAAAAACTATGAATTAGAAAACATCAAATAATTTTTTCTAAATATTATGAAGCAACAATGTGTATGAATGAAATCCAATACACATATAAACCATGTAAATTTATTTTGATGAAATCTATTTATGAAACATAAAGATGTATTCTTTGAAATTCAACTGGTTAAACCGAAGCCAAATTTTCTAAAACTATTTCTTATGAAAATATTATATAAATTTGTGTGTGTACAATGAGCTTGAGCAATCCACAGAAATCTATCCTTTATATTTTATCTAAAAATAAAAATCTTAACACTTATAAACATAGACTTCTTGAAAATCTTCTTCTCCATCTTGGTCCAAACTTGATCAATGACCTAGACTCCTATTTGAGTACTTGATGCGATCTTGATGTACGAGCTCTTGAATCAACACGTGTTAGCTTCAAAACTTGACTTCGAATGTTTGTTGAAGCTGAACACTGACTAAGATCTTAATCAAAAATACCTGAAACTAAATGAGCACAAAATTATTAGTACTATAATTACACGAGTTAATCATCATCAAAACTAAAGTGATGGGTCTTTGGGCCAACACGTTTTATTAAATTTCATTATGTCATTACGTCTGACAAGTGGGATATATGAAATCTTTTATATCCCTGTGTTTACTTTTTGAAAGAAATACAAAGGATCTGGGAACCTATCCTGCCACCATTTACAGATCCCCGATACAAGAATAACAAAGACCTGTTCATCAGAGGAGATCTTTTGGGGGCGGTCTTCCTTCCTCATCAGCGTCATGGCTCCTGAATAGTCAGCTATATGCCTCGACAGTAGCTTACTCGCCTCCAAAGCAGCTAGGCCAGCACCGCTCTCCATAGTGATCTCCAAGAAGCCCTTCAGGAGCAAAGCAATGACATCCGATCAGACGAATTCTAGTAAACACACCAGAAGAAGATAGCCTTCCTTTACTTCCGTGTTCTGAGAAAGAAGATCAGACTCCGGGGTGAGGGCGACTCACCAGCACACCCCAACCGAAGTGCTCCACCTCTTCCTTCCTCATGCGCTCTATATAGAGGGAGGGTCAGATTCTTTAGAATGATTCTCACCCCCTAAAAATTGAGTGACAAGGAACCAGATCATCGGCTCCAACCGAAGTGACCACCAAGCAAATCGCCCTCGGCAATAGAGCCTTGTCGCGAATACTGATGCTTTGTGACAGGCTCATCGTGAAGACTATTACTTTGCACTGAATAGACTTCCATGAGGCGGGAATTCGACCACTATCCTCTCCACCTTTCGTTCATCCATCTCATGAAGAGCAGAAGAAGATACATGGCGGCTCAACACGACAACAAAGGAGGAATTTAGAGACAAGACTTCTCAGAGAAGATGATAGGAGCTACTTCTACATGAAAGACTCAGCCTATTTATAGATGGAGAAGGAGAAGTCAAACAGTCTCGAGTTTAAATTCTCGATCTCCAAAAAATTGAATCACATCCTGAAAATTTTTGTCAACCAAAGAAGCATGATTTCAACTATTGCTTCCCCTCAATCTCATTCATCATGGTGTCAGAATCCGAAGGGATGCCAGTTACCAATTTTAGAAAGTCAAATCAATCGATATGCCAACTGTCATATAATAGCGCAATTTTCACGTCAATTCAGAAGATCTGTATTAATGATTCAACTCTTTCCCTACCCATAAGCATTAAGTCAAATCTAAGGGACTAGAGAATCCTGCACCAGCTCCGCTCTCCCGCTTCTCTCTCGCAGACTTTGACAAGTAGAAGAGTGGGGGGTATCTGTATTGGTCAAATTTGACCATTACAGGATCACGACATGTGTCCTACCAACCAGAAGCCTCCATCACTCTGGAGCCATTTCAGAAGCCGCTCTTCTCCCAGAGGATGCTTCCATCCCTGCAACTGTGATACTCTATTCCATCCCGAAGCTCTCCCCATCCAAGAGACTTCAGCTCTGCACAAGATAACCTCGGCAACAAATCATCTCCGATCTCTACCCTCGGTTATGTCATGGTAACAGATCATCCCTGATCTTCGCCTTCAGTTAAGCAGTCTGATCTTCCTCCACGTTCATAACGTGAAATGTCCTCCAGCCTGGGTAGTTATGGACAAAGGAGAGGTTTTATGCACGCAATCTCAACAATCAAGCACCAATTATCACGTCCGTTTCAACAAATCTATATGTGCAAATCATGGGGTTACGAGAATCACGCATGTACCATATGCCTCCATGCACACAGATGAGATCAAATAAATAGACTTCTCTTCCAACTAGAAAGGGACTTTATATTTTTCCTTTTACTTAGAGTTAATACCAGGACTGACATTTAGTCCTTGTAATTTCTATAACTTATAAATTATAGTGGATTCTTCTCCTCCTCCCTGTGGTTTTTTACTAAATTAGATTTTTCACATAAAAATCATGTGTCTTTTTTTGTGCTTTGTTTTATTTTCTCTCACACTCATAACCCCACTTAATTCTACACTCGCATGTGGTGCGGATTGATCGCCTGATCGCTCGCGAAGAAAAATCTCCACCACAATGCAAAAGGCAAACTAAGAACTTCTTCTAGGGGTGAGCAGGTTTGGTTATAACTGAAATAACTGATCAAAAATCGAAACTCGAACCCGAACCAAACCGAATCGCTCTAGTTCAGTTGGTTTTCGATTTTGGGTTACAAAATCCGAACCTGATCGAACTGAACCGAATCTCTCACCCTATGTATTACCCACCCAAATTCAATTTAGTGAATCATATAGTTCATAACAAAAACTGGTAGAACCTTATCTCATTTAGTTCTAGCAATATCATCTTTTTTATGTTGAACATGTGAAAGCCATGTTAAGTACACCATCATAATTGAGAATAATATTTATATTAATATAGTTCTTTCTTTTGCATTCTTGTCATTAAAAGTTAATAATAATTATGTGAGCTTTGATATAAAAGCCCAAATACAGTGTAAAAGTTTTAGAACATGAAATTTTCAATTCACATTAAGGTTAGAGTATTTTTTTTGTTTCTAATTTGAGTATTAGATATTTGAGATTAGAATATTAACGGATGATAACATAATGGTGATTAAATAATGCAAGAAATGACGAAAATATATGGGTCTAATTGAAAAAATGAACCGAACCGAGTCGTTTCGGCTCGGTTCGGTTACTAAGTCTAATCGGTTCGGTTTGATTTTGAAAAAATTAGCAAAAACCAAATCGAACAGAATCAATGCTCACCCTAACTTCTACAATATAAAGCAAAAGACGCAACAAGTGTTCGTCTGATATATCTCATCAAATGCATCGTTTTTATTATTTTCCAAACTTTTCTATTAGCTTTTACTTCATTATCTTCAAAATTTTGTGTAAGTTAATGAGATTGGTGTTTCTGAATATTTGCTCTTACGGATTCTCAATTCACACTGGCAGTAATCCTTATGTTAAATTGTCAATGCTCTTCTTGTCAGATTGCAGTGGATTTGAATTCTCTCATCTGGACACAAGGATGTAAGTTTTTCAGTTAAAATTGTCCTCAAACTCCCCTACATGTCTAGAATAAGTTATAAACTATACATCATAATTTTTAGATATTGCTTCTTCTTTTCTAATTGAACTTATCGTTAGATATTGCTATTTGATGCATTCTCAGGTACCATTGAAACATGACTCAGTGAATCAAATGGTAAAAAGATCAAATTGGGAAAAAAAGGCTGGCTACTATTTTTCTTCACAAAATAATAATAATAATAGTAATTTACACTAGTACAGAATATGTGTTTAACGACAGTTAAAAACTGACTTTAAACAAGGTTTTACAACCGGCTTGTATGCTGGAGTCATGATATCTCCAAGCATATGACGACAGTTTTCAACTGCCGTCATATAAAAGAATAGACGTCGGTTTCAGATCAAAATCAGCGCCACCACAAATCAATTAATAATGCCAGTTTTGAAAAGAACCAATGTTAAAAGTAATACTTTTAACGCCGATTCTTTAAAAAACCAACGTTAAAAGTTATTTCTTTTAAAATTCACTGAGGGAGCAGCTCAATAGAGAGCAAAAACAGACAGCTGCTCTTTGTTGCTGCCCTCAGACGTCAAAAACAGAGAGCTGCTCTCTGTTGAAAACTGGCTTCAACAGAGAGCTGCTCTCAAGATGTAACGCCCCAATCCTGCGGGTACAGAGACGTTACTGTACGGGAGGGGGGAAAGTTGAAAGTGTATTGCGAAATTTCCTGGAATCAATGAAAAACTACAACAACTAAAATTCTAACAACAAGAGAGAGAAGACACTCAAACTCATATCTTCTCTTTATTTAAGGCTGGGTTCTTTGCGTAGCGGTAGAAAGTGAATCTTATTTTTTGTTGACCGACTGAACGTTAAGCTCTTCTGAAAATCTTCTCCTTCGATCACAGATAGAGTAGCACAGCTCCTATCCAATGAAATTTCAAAGAGACTTAGGCAAAAATTTGAACTCAGCAAGTTGGTAGAAGAGTTTAACTCTTTATGAGTATTTCTTAGCTAAAAAATTCTGACCCCTCTTAAATAGCAAACTGAGCTATTTAGACGAGTTTCAGGGGTAAAACAGTCCCATAAAAATCTTCCATAATGGGGGTTAACTCTCCTCATTACGTGGACAGTACTTGACCCAGTAATGGGGGTAGTTATAACTGAGATACAGGGCTCATTTGCAGTTGAAATGCGGGCTTGAGCTCTACATTTAGCTATTGAGATGATGCTGGACATGGGCCTAGAGCCCTACGTTTTGGCATTGCTGTGGTATTGAGACGCAAGCGTTGAGCTCTGCTGAGACGAGGGTTTCGAGCCCCGCGTCTTGGCTTTGCAGTGATGCTGAGACGTGGACTTCGAGCTCTACATCTTGGCTTTGCAGTGATATTGAGACGCAGGTTTCGAGCCTCGCTTCTTGACATTGCGTCAATGATTTTATCAGTCTTGCATCTGAGTATGGGATCAGCATCTGACGACTTGTCTTCAGTGATTTTTAGACAGTCTACAGAACCCCCTCCAAAATTTTTGAAACTCCGCGGTTGGCTGGGAGGGGTTTCAAAACACTTTGAACTTTCCTTTTGGCAGCAATCTCTCAAGACTGAACTGGCAATTTTCTGAGATACCTTGGGTTCAATCTTGTCTGCATTTTGATCTTTATGAATATACTTTTGAACTCTTTAAATCCACCAGAGATGATCATCATGAGTATTTAGATACGCAGTCCAGACCACATCGGTACTCTGAGCTGGTAGTCGGTGAACTATTGAATCGGGAAAAATCGCTAATTACTTTTGCCAGTGTACTATTTGAACAGATTGCAGAAGCAAAGACTAAACAAAGGTCTTGTAGATGCAAAGGTCATGTTACCTTGAAGAGCGGACCTCGTCTGAAGTAGAAACGCAACTCGTGAACATCGAAGTGGAGATGTGTAAGTTCACCTAGAGGGGGGTGAATAGGTGATGGCTAATCTAATGGTCACTTAATGCCTAATAATGATGAATGATGCGGAAGCTAAAATAATTATGACCTAATTAAACTTCTTACACTAAACACCACGTATAACCAAAGAGTGTTGCCGAATTCCCCGTGAAGGGCTCTGGACAAACTCCTTTAGATTCCCCTTGAATGGGTTGAGGTGCCGCGTTGGCTCTCTTGGTTGAATACAAGTGTTAGCATACAATGCCACGCATGTATATCAATGAGCACAAATGAATATATCAAGCATATAAAGATACACAATAAAAGTATGCAAGATATAAAAGAGATAGAGAGAGAAAGAGCAATCGCAAACACAAGGGTATGTTTCGAGGTTCGAGCACACTTGCTCTACATCCCCGCCTTCGACACACGAAGGATTTCCACTATACAAGATCCCAATGGATCTCTCCTCGGTGCCACAACACCTACAAGCCCTCGGTCTCCCTAGTCCCGTACACACGCAAGCTCACTAACTCGTCGAGGCCGCACCTCAAACCACCGAGTTCACACAAGAACTCTAAACCACCGCGAACACACTTGTCCGCCTCCTCAAAGAACAAAAAGGAAATCTCTTGGTGATCTAAAACACTTTGATCACCAATTACAAACTCTCACAACACAATCCTATGGATAGATAAGGCAATGGATAGCTCAAGTGATTGTGAGAAAGCAAGGAAAGAACTATGGTGAAAAACTCAAGGAAATCACTTAAACACTCTTGATAAAATCTTTCCTTTAGATAGGAAATATTTGCTCTCAAATATGTGGAGAAAACCCTTTTAAAAGAATGGGAAAAACTGGCTCAAAGCTCTCCTAAAATCTTCTTACAAAATAATGACAAGACCCTTAAATTTATAGGCCAGAAAAATATAGCCGTTGGGGTCTATCAGGCCTGCCGGTCGACCCGGCCAGTCGACCCCCAATGGTCAAAAATCCGACCGTTGGAGCCTCCGGTCGACCCGCCCGGTCGACCCAAAAGAGCAGAGAGCACTGCTCTCAGTTCTGGTCGACCCGCCCGGTCGACCCGCCTACTGAACTGCCAGACGTGCACGGTTCTGTGCACGTCGGTCGACCCTTGCGGTCGACCTGCCCTTGGTTCCGGTCGACCCGCCCGGTCGACCCGTAAGCCAGTTCTGGGTCAACACTTGGGAGAAAAATTGTTAGAGATTATCTTGTATTTTCTAAAACTTTACCAAATACAAAAACAAGATGTTTGAACTTATTAAAGCATAGAGTGTATGGATATGATCCACTACACAATCAAGATGAAATATTTATGTTTTTGACATTAAGCTCTAAACTTGGTTTTGATTAAAAGATAAGTATATGAGAAACACCAAAAACCAAACTTGTATTTTTTCAAAATGAAAAATCTTTTCTAAACTAAAAAAATCTTTTATGAAAACAATTCTATCAAGAGTGTGTGTATATGTACTTGAGCAATCCACCACTATTCTATCCTTTACATTTTTAACTAAAAACAAACTAAAATTTTATACCTAGACACAAGTCTTGATCTTGAAGTCTTCCCTTGAAGTCTTCTCATCTTCTTGACTTGGTCCAAATGCAATCCAACGAGCTCGACTCTTGATGTGGTCTTGATGCATAGGCTCGTGAATCAACCGGTGCTAGCTCCAAAACTTGTCTTAAAATCCTTTGTTGAAGCTCCACACCTACTAAGATCTTGATCATAAATCTGTCACTAATTAAGCACAAGATCATTAGTATACATAACTTCATGAGTTGATCATCATCAAAACTAGAGTGTGGGCCTTTGAGCCAACAATCTCCCCCTTTTTGATGATGACAAAAACTCATGAAGTTATATATGCATGGATTAAAGTAAAGCTTCAAAGAAGCTCCCCCTTAACTCATGCATACCAAATAAACAATAATATATGACAATGAAGCTCATAAACATGTATGCAATGTATGGAGATAAAACATGAAATCCTTTTTCTCCTAGTTACAATACAAAAATATATGCATAACTAACAAGGAAGACAAATACTTCTCTCCCTTAAGCAATGAAAACATGCATATATACTCAAATACTTCTCCCCATTTTTGTCAATCATCAACAAAGGGTTCAAAGTAAAATCAAATCAAACAAAATTTTCTCCCCCTTTTTGTCAAAAATAAAGAGATCAAGAAGGGGTAATACAAATCAATCAATAAAGATTTATATGCGATATACATTCATGAAGAGGAAGACGCTAAGTTAGCTTCCCTACACATATACATTACATGAAAGAGGGATGACAAGCCCTAATTCACATAACGCATATTATGTAATGCATAAGAGGAGATGTGAAGCTCCCCCTACACACGTATATCATATAAAGAAGAGTGTCAAGCTCCTCAATTTATAATATACTCAACATGAATCCATATGTAAGAGAGATGTTAAGCTCTCCTTGCATATAGGAAATACAAATAAAAATTTTGAGTTTTCTAATAAAACACATTTTGAGATATCAAGTAAACATATTTTTTTGAATTTTGATATCAATCTTGAAAACATATTGCATAAGCTTTAAGAGCAATTGAAAGTTAAATTAAGCTTATCATATACATTGTGTTTTAAGAACAATTGATTCACTCTCTTAAAACACAAATAGATCACATGTATGAAAAGATAATACCAATAGAAATTGATATAATTTAAATTTGAAAGCATTCATACATACAATCAAAATATGAGTATATAAAAATCATATTGATACCAATTGAAAATATCCAATGATACCAATTGAAGAGTAAGCTTATCATATACTCTACCAAATGAAGAATTTGCACTAGTTAATATGAAAATGTTTTAAAACTAGTACGAAATCCTTCAAGCAAGGAATAAAGCAAAAAAAATATCAATTAATCTCAATATTCTTTTAAATCATGAAGACATGAAAATCATCACACATTTTTTTATTAAAAACAAAATTTATATTTCAAGATATATGTATGTTTTGACAACACAATAAGTATACATACATATCTCTTAAACACAATTGAGTCCATATAAATAGATTTGCATTAAAGGCAATGACTCAATAGGTATACATGTATATCATAAAGTTTGACAAAATACACATATACATGAAATGAAAACACATGATCATAAATCAAATCCTAAAAGTGGGAATACAAGTTTAAAGATGTATGGATCATCAAAACTAGACTATGCTAGCACATCTAATAGGCACAAATAAGCAATCACCCAATCATATATAGATTTATTTGTGACCCACAAAATGTTCAAGTATAAATTCTAGTGTTGATAAAACTAACATTAAACTAATATTCAATACATGAAGCATCAAGTCTTTTAGATCACAAAAGAATTTATCCATATAATTGAAATAAAGTAGGATCATGTGGATAATCTTATAAATTAATAGAAGAATAGATAACTAGTTTAAATTGATTTGAATAACTAGTTAAAGATCCTTCAAATAACATCAAATCATATGTTTTTCATAAAACAAAACTAGATACACAAAAATATAAGCACTCATGGTCTATAAGGCTCAAAATGATTTTAACAAAAGTGTGAGTGTTAAACGATCATGTAAATAGCATTTTTATGAAAATAGTCATTGAAGCTCAAAAAGATCATAAGTCACATTTTTAACAATTCAACTCAAAATCATTTTTCATAAATCAACAAGCTTCTAGGTATATGTATGATTTATCCAAATCTAACAATATGCATACATATCCTAAATATAAAAGAGTCTATTAATGATGTTTGCATGAAGGCAAGAGACTCACGGGTATACATGTATATTTATTAGATTTGAATTAAAAATACATATACATGAAGTAAAGCATAAAGTAGGTAAAACATGTATAAAAGAGAATCATCAAAACTAGTCTATACATATGCATATAGTGGATACAAATGAGCATGAAGTTCAATCATATATGAATCAATTGTAATTCACTATTTGTACATGTATACATGCAAGTTTTGATAAAATCTACATTTAAACTAGTTCATACCACATAAAGCACAATAAATCATAAAACATGAACATGCTATGAATATTATGAATGAACAAGCATGAACATAAAAAGTAGGAGTTTAGAGATTGTTACCAACTCCAAAACTCTAAAAATGGTGGTCTTTCCACCAAAACTCCTTGATAGCGGTGCATCCAAATGTATGTCCATCAAGTCCATTGCATCCACTACCAAGGCACCAAATCTCTCACGTCTTGAGAGATCCCTCACCTACATCAAAAATGGGGTGGGGGTTTTGGTACCCATATTTTCTTGTTGGGTCCACGGGGGTTAGCTTTGTGTTGAGGGACCCAAAATCTTTTATTAGCAAAATTAAAATGATCTAACCTATCATAACAAAATTTTGCTAAATGGCCTTTGCGGCCACAATGTGTACAAGTGTACACCTTAGTATGCTTATGTGTAGGAGTGTGATCATGTTGTGCAACATAAGCAAATGCATGGTTATGATGTGCATGAATGTGTGGAGTTTGTTTCTTTGAAAACATTGACTCCAACCTAGAATGATTAAAAGCACAAAAGTTCAAAGTTGAACTCAAACCATCCATTTTATTTTTCAAATCTTTAATCTCATTAGTGGTGGCATGAAAAGCATGATGAGATAAAGAATCATTTTCTTTTTCTTTTGTGAAACAAAATCTTTTTCTTTTCACAAATTTTTCTTTTCAAAGAATTATTTTCTTGAAAAACAACTTCCTTTTGTTTTTCCACCAAATCAATCTATTTTTCAAAGACATATTACCTTCACATAAATCATTCAATTTTGACATGAGGGAAATATTTTCATTTTTCAAGACTTCATTTTCTTTTCTAAACATGCAATTTTAGTTTTAAAAGAATCGTTCTCTTTTAGCATGCAATCAAAATCCTTTTAATTTTCTTATTATCTTTTTCTAAGCATGCAATGTTATCTCTAAAAGAATCATGTTCTTTATGCATGCACACAATGTTCTTTTTTCAAATTTTTATTTTCCTTTTTAATCATGTCATATTTTTCAAGCAATAGATGACAAAAAGTAGATAGCTCATCATATGACATGTCCTCATCATCGGATTCGGTGTTTACCTCAAGGGGGTTATCCCCTTGGACCATGTAGCACACGTTGGAGGTGTTGCTTCCAACGTCCGAATCGCTCCCCGCATAATATTGTTCATTTTCGCCAAGGGAGAGGAGGGTGTTCCAAACTACAAAAGCCAAATCAATGTTAGCAACCCTAGATAAATAAACATCATTTAGGGTAGACTTTAAAGCATGAATGGCGTTTGCATTAGCCTCAAAATTCTTGCCATTTAAATAATATGAATCTTTAGTTGTAGCAAGATAAACATGTATGCCTAAGGCTTTGAGGTACAAGGACATCTTCACCTTCCATATATGGATGTTAACAATGTCAAACATGGGTGGTGACATGAAGTCCATGGTGTGTGTACAAATATTGTGATTAGCCTAAAAATGAGGATCTTTAACTCTAGGTTGTAAGACCCAAATCAGAGTACCAAGCTCTGATACCAATTGTAAGTTCACCTAGAGGGGGGGTGAATAGGTGATGGCTAATCTAATGGTCACTTAATGCCTAATAATGATGAATGATGCGGAAGCTAAAATAATTATGACCTAATTAAACTTCTTACACTAAACACCACGTATAACCAAAGAGTGTTGCCGAATTCCCGTGAAGAGCTCTGGACAAACTCCTCTAGATTCCCTTGAATGGGTTGAGGTGCCGCGTTGGCTCTCTTAGTTGAATACAAGTGTTAGCAAACAATCCCACGCATGTATATCAATGAGCACAAATGAATATATCAAGCATATAAAGATACACAATAAAAGTATGCAAGATATAAAAGAGATAGAGAGAGAGAAAGAGCAATCGCAAACACAAGGGTATGTTTCGAGGTTCGAGCACACTTGCTCTACATCCCCGCCTTCGACACACGAAGGATTTCCACTATACAAGATCCCAATGGATCTCTCCTCGGTGCCGCAACACCTACAAGCCCTCGGACTCCTTAGTCCCGTACACACGCAAGCTCACTAGCTCGCCGAGGCCGCACCTCAAACCACCGAGTTCACACAAGAACTCTAAACCACCGCGAACACACTTGTCCGCCTCCTCAAAGAACAAAAAGGAAATCTCTTGGTGATCTAAAACACTTTGATCACCAATTACAAACTCTCACAACACAATCCTATGGATAGATAAGGCAATGGATAGCTCAAGTGATTGTGAGAAAGTAAGGAAAGAACAATGGTGAAAAACTCAAGGAAATCACTTAAACACTCTTGATAAAATCTTTCCTTTAGATAGGAAATATTTGCTCTCAAATATGTGGAGAAAACCCTTTTAAAAGAATGGGAAAAACTAGCTCAAAGCTCTCCTAAAATCTTCTTACAAAACAATGACAAGACCCTTAAATTTATAGGCCAGAAAAATATAGCCGTTGGGGTCTGTCAGGCCTGCCGGTCGACCCGGCCGGTCGACCCGCAACGGTCAAAAATCCGACCGTTGGAGCCTCTGGTCGACCCGCCCGGTCGACCCAAAAGAACAGAGAGCACTGCTCTCAGTTCCGGTCGACCCGCCCGGTCGACCCGCCCACTGAACTGCCAGACGTGCACAGTTCTGTGCACGTCGGTCGACCCTTGCTGATACCAATTGTAGGTTGAATGATATGTATATATGCAAATACCAAAAACCAAACATGATATTTTTCCAAAATGAAAAATCTTTTCTAAACTAAAAAAATCTTTTATGAAAACAATTCTATCAAGAGTGTGTGTGTGTATATGTACTTGAGCAATCCACCACTATTCTATCCTTTACATTTTAACTAAAAACAAACTAAAATCTTATACCTAGACACAAGTCTTGATCTTGAAGTCTTCCCTTGAAGTCTTCTCTGTTGGCCCAAAGGCCTTCCACTCTAGTTTTGATGATGATTAACTCATGTAGTTATGTTTACTAATAATCTTGTGTGGTTTAAGTTTCAGATCATTAACCAAGATATTAGTTGGTGATTAGCTTCAACAAGGTGTTTAGAAGCTTTTCATGATGATTCCAGGGCCAAAGCTTCAAGATCACACATTGCCTAGCCCATGGATGGAGTTTTGGAGCAAGTCTACTTGAAGATGAAGATCGTCAAGAAGACTTAGGTATCCATAGTTTAGATAGTATGTTTTTAGATCCATTTGTAAAGTTTAGTATAGTTGATATGCTCAAGTGCACAACACACAAAAGATTTATATTTTGGATTTTGGTTTTCATGAATAGTAGATCAAAACAAGCTTAAATAGTTTTTATGTATATTAGATATGTTCTAGATATACATACATGGTTTTAACTTCCTATACAAGCTTATTTTGATGTCCCTATTCATGTGTTGAAAAATCAAGTTTGATAAAATACAAGTGTTGGTTTTGATAAAATTGGCAAGACACAAAAATGAATTGATATAATTGATATATGTCTTGAAATTTTTATCAAAAATTTGTGTTTCAATACAAAATGTTAAAACAAGTTTTATGAGATTTTCAGAAAAGATAAAAGATTTTTATAAAATAATTTTCCCTGTTTTCCAGACCCAGTTTTTGTTCCAGACTTCAACCAAGTCGACTAGTAGCCTGACTAGTCGACTAAGGCTGAGGTCGGTCGACCGGGCCGGTCGACCGACGTGCACAATTCTGTGCACGTTTTGAAGCACTGGGACGATCGACCGCGTCGGTCGACCGGAGCACTTACAGTGCTCTCTGTTTGTTTCGGTCGACCGGGCCGGTCGACCGCAGTTGCCCAACGGTCATATTTCCGACCGTTGGCGGTCGACCGGGCCGGTCGACCGTTGCCTGTCAGAGCTGCCAGCTCAGCTCTAACGGCTAGTTTTCTGATGGGCCTATAAAAGCCCCCTCTCTTTGGGTTTTTGGCCAAGTTTTTTAGAGCAAATTTTTCCTGACTTCTTCAGTGTTTTAAAAGAGTTTTCAAAAGAGTTTTAAGTGCCAAAAGATCAATCTTAATTGTTTTTAAGTGTTTTGTTATTTTCAAAGAAAATAAGTTTTTGGGAATTGATTTCTTGTTCTTTATCTCCATATCATTTTGGTATTTTCCCAAGAGATTTTCTTTGATCAAAACACTTGTGTTTTTCATACTTGAGCTATATCTTCTATCCTATTCTATTAGGATCTTGTTTTGTGGAAAAAGGAAAGAGGTTTGTGGTTGAGATATACCACTTGTTGTAAACCCTTGATTTCTTGGTTGCTCCCTCTTTGGTAGAGGTTGAGGTTGTGATTTGGATTGTTGGTTTGCTCCCTCTATTGTGAGGTGGAGATTGGTGTTACTCCCTCTTGGTGAGGTGGAGTTGGTTGTTGGTTTGTATCCCTCAAGTGTGAGGTGGATTGGTTGTTGTATTGGCTACGGGCCTACCCCTCGGTTGTGAGGTGGTTATTTGAGAGAGGAGTTAGGTACTCCATTGTTGTACAAATCCTTCTCGGTGAAGGTTCCCTCGGTGAGAGTCCTCGGTGGACGGTATAGTGGATTGAAAATCCTACACGATGGTGTAGGCGGGGATGTAGAGCTAGGGGCTCGAACCTCGAAACATATTCGTGTGTTTGCGTTTGATCCAATATCTCTCAACTCTCTCTCTCATTTATTTGTGCAAAGCATCATACATAACATCATATCATATTTACTTGTGTTGAGCATAATTCATATCATACATATCTATTTGCTTGTGTTGCCTTGCATATATTCTTATTGCTATTCATCCTTATTTGCTTGGCTTGCTTGTGTGTGTGCCTAACTTATACTTAACCAACAAGAGCTTCACATAGCACCTCAACCCATTCAAGGGAATCAAGAGGAGTTAGTCCAGAGCCCTTCACGGGGAATTCGGCTACACTTGTTGTGTTGTATTAAGTTTGTGCAAGATTTGCATTAGCTTCCGCATTTAGCACACTTAGATTTTCATTAAGTTTTAGATTAGCACTAACACCTATTCACCCCCCCTCTAGGTGTTCCCCTTTTCAATTGGTATCAGAGCTAGTGCTCCTGATACTTAGGCTTAACATCCTAGGAGTGAGATCCATTTGCTTGCTAATCTTTTGTTTGCATTTGCTTGCTTGCACACATTTAGTTTACCATGGCTTTCATGACCCCACCTATGTTTGACCCTTCCAACATTCATGTTTGGAAGATTAGGATGACTGTTTATTTACAAACCCTAGGTCATAAAGTTTACCTTGCCATTACCAAGGAATCCTTCCTTAGTGATAGCAATCATATAGGGGCCAATGCACAAGCCCTAGAGGCCATTAAAAGCACATTATCTAAAGATTATCTTTTACGTGTTTCTAACATTGATTCCGCCTTTGCAGTGTGGAATTTGTTGACAACCACCACCACCTCCGAGCTTCTATTGCCAATCCAACAAGAAGAGGAATCTAGTGGAGAATCCGATTCTCAATGCTTCATGGTCCAAGGGAATGACTCCCTTGAGGTACATTCGGAACCCCACTTAGATTGTGATGATAGTGCTAGTTCTTCATGTGATGATAATATTGATCCCCATGCTTTAAATGAAGAACTATCTATTGTATGTGAAAAGTTAATAGAAAAATATAAGATTTTGAAAAAGAAAAGTCTAGAAATTGAAAAAGAAAATAAAAGTTTGCATTCTAAACTTGATTGTGTTTTGCAAGAGAAGGTTGAGGTCTATAATGAAAGGGATTCATTAAGATCTAAATTAGACCTTGCACTAAAAGAAAATGATTTTTTAAAATCTAAAAATGATTGCCATGCTATTTGAAGAAATATGAAAACTTATCTTCAAAAATTGATTTTATTTTAAAAGAGAATGTTGATTTGAAAAATAAAATAATTTCTATTTCAAATGATTTGAATGTTTGTTTAAAGAAAAATGTTGCTTTGCAAATAAGATTGATGAACATGTTTGCCATGTTAGGGTAGTTTCACCTAGATCACCCCTTGCATGCTCCACTTCTTCTATGATTAAAAATGATATAAACATGTTGAAGAAGAAAATGGATGTTTAGGCTCCACTATGAGCCAATGTGCTAAGAACAATACACGCTTGGAAACCTTGGTTCGTAAGAAACAAGTTCCAACTTTTATGCATGCACACCCTCCACGGCATACACATGCTCCACACGGACACCATCAACACATGTATGCTCATGTGTACACATGTACACATTGTGGCCGAAAAAGCCATCTTGCTAAATTTTGTTTTGATAGAATACATGTTTCTAATTTAGCAAAGAAGTTTGTTTGGGTTAGAAAAGGTACTAACCCCCATGGACCCAAGAAGATATGGGTACCAAAGACCACTCCTCCTATTATTTTTGATGTAGGGTGGGCTCTCACATGACGTGAGAGTGATGACACCTTGGAGTGGATGCGTTCCGTGCTTAAAGGAGATCAATTGGATGCATCACTTTCAAGGGAAAGTTTGGTGAAGAGGACCACCTTTGTTTTGGAGAAATAGAGCGGTGTCCTCATTGTTTTTGGTATCGAATCTCTAACTCCTTATGTTTACATGCTTTCCATGTTTATCTTTCATAGCATGATTTGATGTTTAGTGATTATCATGAACATGCCATGTTAATTAGATTAGTGTTATACTTATTAGTTGGTTGAAACATCCATGTTTTATATGGACTTATATTTTTGTGTTTTCACCTTGGTTAAACTAATTTGTATGACCTAGATCTTATGCACATGCATGTACATATTGATCATATATGATTTTTATTTTATATTTTGATGTTTTATAGCATGTTTCATTGTCTATGGATTAGTATGTAAATGCCATGATTATTAGATCCTTGACATACATATATAGTATTTGAGACACACATGCTTGCATGAACCCATTCTTAGTGTTCTCACTTTTGTTTAAGCTAATGTACATCATGAATCTAATACATGTGAATTTACATAGTAATCATGTTTTAGTTTTATCATGATAATTTTTATATTGTGTTTTGATACTTCATGTGTTGATTACATGTTTAGATGTTAGTTTTCATTAAGACTAGTTATATACTTGTGCATATAGTGGGCCACAAATAAATTTATATATGTTTGGGCTTGAATGCTTATTTGAACCCATTAGATGTGCTAGTATAGTCTAGTTTTGATGATTCATACATTTTAAACTTGTATTCCTATTTTTGAATTTGTTTTATGAGTTTTCACTTCATGTATATGTTTGTATTGCCAAACTTTAAGATATACATGTATACTCCTTGAGTCATTTGCCTTTCATGCAAATCTATATATGGACTCAATTGTGTTTAGGGATATGTATGTATACTTATTATGTTGACAATTCATACATATATCTTGAAATGAAATTTGTTTTGGTGAAGATTTTCTTGATTTTGTGTTTAATTGTTTAACCTCATGTATATGTCTATCTTGTCCAAACTATTAGATATACATGATTATCCTTTTGAGCCACGTGCCATAATGCATATATTTTGTGGACTCGTTGTGTTTTGGATATGTATGTATACTTTAGTTTGTATTAGACATACATATACCTTGGAGATTAAATAAGATTTAATGATTTTCATATTTTGGATGTTTTCATGTTTTCAATGTTTAAGGAATAATTGAGCTTAATTGAATATTTTCGTGATTATGATATTCACACTTTATATGTACACTCACTTTTATTGCTTGCTCATGTTTTTTTTCATGAGTCAAAATTTATGCCTAATTGAATTAGAGTGTTGATTTTCATGTGGATTTCTTATTTCATGAAAAATAATTTTGTTTTATTCCTTGCTTGAAGGATTTCGTACTAGTTTAAAAGATTTTCCATTTAACTAGTTACGGTATTCTTCACTATGGTAGTGATTTTCAAACAAAGCTTATTTTCAAATCTATTTTTGAAAACCCCTACCCTTGATGGCGGATGGATGGGAGATCATGGTCTTGTATGCTTTAAAATGAAAATCATTTAAAACTTGAACCTTGATTGGGAGGTATTGTAATATGATGTATACACTTGAACTTATTGCTATGTCAATTGGTATCATTGAACTCTTTCAATTGGTATCATTTTGATCTTTTTGTATACTCATATGTTTATTGTGTATGTATATTTTCAATTGGTATCATCTATTGGTGATTGGTACTCATTCTATTTCATACACTTTTATTTGTGCTTAAGATATAAATTTTTCACAAAATCTTGTTTATGCTAGTGCTTGAGTTTCAATTTTGTTTCGATTGATTACTTTTAAATTTGTATCAAGCCCATGCATCCTTTTAGTTGGTATTTCATAAAGGGGGAGAAAATTTAATTTTGTATTTCAATTGGTGATTCTTCAATTGGTATTTATTTCCCACTCCCTTACTTTATGATTGAAAATTTCATATTGGTATCATATGTTTAATATGAAAATTATTTACAATTGGTATCAAAATTTTGTTTAGACATTCAAAATTTATTATGTTTAATTTCAATTGATATCAAGATGTTTCATGTGTTTTTGCTTAAAATTGGTATCTAAAATTTTTTTTAAGAAAAATACAAAAGTTTTGATTTGTATTGACTATATTCATATAGATTCATGATGAGTGTATCTTGTATTGAAGAGCTTAACATCTCTTCGTTATGTAGTACACGTGTGTAGGGGGAGCTTCACATCTCCTCTTATACATTACATAATGTGTGTTATGTGAAATAGGGCTTAACATCCCTCTTTCATGTAATGCATATGTGTAGGGAAGCTAACTTAGCGTCTTCCTCTTCATGATTATATATAGCATATAACATATATTGATATTTGTTTATTTTCAATTGATATCAAGATGCTTCATTGACATATTTATCTATTGATATCATGTTGTTTATAGTCACCCCTTATTGTCCTTGTTTTTGTTTTAGACAAAAGGGGGAGAACATTGTTTTATTGTTTTGATTGACATAAAAGGGGAGAAAGATTTTTACCCTCATTTTATTGTTTGGATTGTTTAACCCCTTCTTGATCTTTTTGTTTGACAAAAAGGGGGAGAAAAATTTGATTTGACTTTACTTTGAACCCTTTGTTGATGATTGAGAAAAAGGGGGAGAAGTATTTGAGTTTGAGTTTATATGCATGTTTTCATTACTTAAGGGGGAGAAGTATTTGTCTTTCTTATTATTTATGCATATATGTTTTTGTATTGCAAATAGGAGAAAAAGATCTTGATTTATGCTTGTTGCATGTTTTATCTCCATACTTGCATACATATTCATGTGCTTCACTTCCATATCTTGTTATTTATGTCTATGCATGAGTTAAGGGGGAGCTTCTTTGAAGCTTAACTTTAATCCATGCATATATAACTCCATGAGTTTTGTCATCATCAAAAAGGGGGAGATTGTTGGCCCAAAGGCCTTCCACTCTAGTTTTGATGATGATTAACTCATGTAGTTATGTTTACTAATAATCTTGTGTTGTTTAAGTTTCAGATCATTAACCAAGATATTAGTTGGTGATTAGCTTCAACAAGGTGTTTAGAAGCTTTTCATGATGATTCCAGGGCCAAAGCTTCAAGATCACACATTGCCTAGCCCATGGATGGAGTTTTGGAGCAAGTCTACTTGAAGATGAAGATCGTCAAGAAGACTTAGGTATCCATAGTTTAGATAGTGTGTTTTTAGATCCATTTGTAAAGTTTAGTATAGTTGATATGCTCAAGTACACAACACACAAAAGATTTATGTTTTGGATTTTGGTTTTCATGAATAGTAGATCAAAACAAGCCTAAATAGTTTTTATGTATATTAGATATGTTCTAGATATACATACATGGTTTTAACTTCCTATACAAGCTTATTTTGATGTCCCTATTCATGTGTTGAAAAATCAAGTTTGATAAAATACAAGTGTTGGTTTTGATAAAATTGGCAAGACACAAAAATGAATTGATATGATTGATATATGTCTTGAAATTTTTATCAAAAGTTTGTGTTTCAATACAAAATATTAAAACAAGTTTTATGGGATTTTCAGAAAAGATAAAAGATTTTTATAAAATAATTTTCCCTGTTTTTCAGACTCAGTTTTTGTTCCAGACTTTAACCAAGTCAACTAGTAGCCTGACTAGTCGACTAAGGCTGAGGTCGGTCGACCGGGCCGGTCGACCGACGTGCACAATTCTGTGTACGTTTTGAAGCACTGGGACGATCGACCGCGCCGGTCGACCGGAGCACTTACAGTGCTCTCTGTTTGTTTCAGTCGACCGGGCCGGTCGACCGCAGTTGCCCAACGGTCATATTTCCGACCGTTGGCGGTCGACCGGGCCGGTCGACCGTTGCCTGTCAGAGCTGCCAGCTCAGCTCTAACGGCTAGTTTTCTGATGGGCCTATAAAAGCCCCCTCTCTTTGGGTTTTTGGCCAAGTTTTTTAGAGCAAATTTTTCCTGACTTCTTCAGTGTTTTAAAAGAGTTTTCAAAAGAGTTTTAAGTGCCAAAAGATCAATCTTAATTGTTTTTAAGTGTTTTGTTATTTTCAAAGAAAATAAGTTTTTGGGAATTGATTTCTTGTTCTTTATCTCCATATCATTTTGGTATTTTCCCAAGAGATTTTCTTTGATCAAAACACTTGTGTTTTCCACACTTGAGCTACATTTTCTATCCTATTCTATTAGGATCTTGTATTTGTGGAAAAAGGAAAGAGGTTTGTGGTTGAGATATACCACTTGTTGTAAACCCTTGATTTCTTGGTTGCTCCCTCTTTGGTAGAGGTTGAGGTTGTGATTTGGGTTGTTGGTTTGCTCCCTCTATTGTGAGGTGGAGATTGGTGTTACTCCCTCTTGGTGAGGTGGAGTTGGTTGTTGGTTTATATCCCTCAAGTGTGAGGTGGATTGGTTGTTGTATTGGCTACGGGCCTACCCCTCAGTTGTGAGGTGGTTGTTTGAGAGAGGAGTTAGGTACTCCATTGTTGTACAAATCCTTCTCGGTGAAGGTTCCCTCGGTGGGAGTCCTCGGTGGACGGTATAGTGGATTGGAAATCCTACACGGTGGTGTAGGCGGGGATGTAGAGCTAGGGGCTTGAACCTCGAAACATATTCGTGTGTTTGCGTTTGATCCAATATCTCTTAACTCTCTCTCTCATTTATTTGTGCAAAGCATCATACATAACATCATATCATATTTACTTGTGTTGAGCATAATTCATATCATACATATCTATTTGCTTGTGTTGCCTTGCATATATTCTTATTGCTATTCATCCTTATTTGCTTGGCTTGCTTGTGTGTGTGCCTAACTTATACTTAACCAACAAGAGCTTCACATAGCACCTCAACCCATTCAAGGGGAATCAAGAGGAGTTAGTCCAGAGCCCTTCACAGGGAATTCGGCTACACTTGTTGTGTTGTATTAAGTTTGTGCAAGATTTGCATTAGCTTCCGCATTTAGCACACTTAGTTTTACATTAAGTTTTAGATTAGCACTAACACCTATTCACCCCTCCCTCTAGGTGTTCCCCTTTTCATTCTCATCTTCTTGACTTGGTCCAAATGCAATCCAACGAGCTCGACTCTTGATGTGGTCTTGATGCATAGGCTCGTGAATCAACCGGTGCTAGCTCCAAAACTTGTCTTAAAATCCTTTGTTGAAGCTCCACACCTACTAAGATCTTGATCATAAATCTGTCACTAATTAAGCACAAGATCATTAGTATACATAACTTCATGAGTTGATCATCATCAAAACTAGAGTGATGGGCCTTTGGGCCAACAAGATGTAGCTCTCACTTTGTTGAAGTAACGCAGACTTCGAGGTGGAGACATGTACTTCTCTTTGTTGAAGAAACGCGGCTCTGCTATTTTGCCAAGGTGGAGTTTCCTTCAAAATGAAGACACACCTTTCACTTGATGTAGAAACACATCTCTGAGCATTACAAACACAAACTTGCTTCAAAGTATAGACACAGCTCTCTCTCAGAATAGAGGCGCAGCTGTAGACTGTCTAAAAAACCACTGAAGACAAGTCATCAGAAAACAGAGTCCAAACTCCAGACGCGGGGCTAATTATAGCCACTCGTATAATGCCAAGACGCAGAGCATGGAGCCTGCGCCTTAACATCAGTACAGTACCAAGACGCGAGGGTTAAAACCCCGTCCCAGCTGCTCGGTAATAGCCAAGACGCGACTCAAAGCCCGCGTCCTTACATCAGTACAGTATCAAGACGCGAGAGCCTGAAACCCGTGCCTGGTAGAGTTCGAAACTCGCGTCCAGCAAGGTTTGAAGTCAACGACAAAACGCGACGCTCAAAGCTTATAACTCGGTTATAACTACCCTCATTACTGGGACATTTACTGCACACGAAATCAGAGAGTTAACCCCTATTATAGAGTATTTTTAGGGGATACATTTACCCCTGAAACCTCTATAAATAGCCCAGTTTGTTATGGAAGAGGGGTCGGGAGAAATTTTTTGGTCAGAAGAACCTCGGTCATAAGCTGTAGAAGGACTAAGATCTCTAGTTAAAAAAAAGGAGAGAGTTCAACTCTTCTAACAACTTGTTGAGTTCAAGTTTGTTCTTGCCTAAAGTCTCTTTGAGATTCTTATTGGACAGAAGCTGTGTTACTTCATCCACCGTCCAAAGAGAAGATTCCCAAGAGGTCTTGACGTTCACCCGGTCAACAGAAAACAAGATTCACTTTTCATCATCACATCAAGAACCCGGCATTAAACAAAGAGGATATTTGAGCTTGAATATCTTCCCTCTCTTGTAAAAGGATTATTGATCTGTTGTAATTTTCTTTACCATCAAATAAAGAATTTACACTTCGTTCTTCAATTTTCCCACCAAACAAGAGATGTCGACTTTGCTGGGGACTACTTTCTCTACCGATGAGGAAGTCATGGCGCAGGGTGACGTCACCTACATGGGAAAAATGGTCGAATCACTTGTTGTAGAGTTCGACCAGGTAAAGTATGAAGAGTTCCTCTCCTCCGGCTCTAAGAGCCCTAGGGCGTGGCGGTAGCACAAGGTCTCCTCGGGGACCCGTTCTCAAGTCTGCTCTGAGATTCCTTCAGATGCGACTGACAAAAAGAGTGCCATGGCTAACCACATCACACGTAACACCCGCATCAACATCTCGTATGAGACCCGCGAGGTTAGCGTTGCTGATATTCAGCCCGTTCATGCCCATCCTCTTCCTCAGTTCCAGATTACCGGGGGTTCCCAGCAACCCGTATGGCGTAACCGGAATGCTGAACGTCGACAGAGATGACACGCGCGTCAACTACAGGCGCAAGAAGCTAGAACAACTATCTGTCCAATATATAAATAGAATGCGAGGCTCAAGCCCGCGTCTCTTCTAATTTACGACAGACGCGTGAAGTCTGCGTATGGAGACCAAAATGTGAAGCCCAACAAGATTGCATTTTTGAGACTTCACTTCCCAAACGCGACGTTCAGCAGCGCGAGGGCTATGCTTCTTCTCAGAGACACGAGACCCGTGTCTATACAACCAGACACGGAATTGAGAAAGTCTGCGTGTCTCAATCGTCGCTAGTTAAATGCGACAATCAGCAACGTGAGGTCCGCGTCTCTGCTCAGCAGAGGCACGAGACCCACGTTTTAAAGTCAAAACGTGAGAGTCACACCTGTTCTACACAACGCGAGCTCTCCATTTCTAAACCCTGCGTCTCAGATTCTCGACATAAGGGTGGCTCTCAGAAGTTGAAAAGCCCTCGACAACCTGAGGCCAATCTCTTTGATCCCCCTCCAATGGATCTAAGAGATTATTTGACATAGAAAAGGAGTGCTAATTAGATCACTCCATCTTATTGTTGTGAACGGCTCATTACGACAATGCTCTCTGAATACTGCTGCAGCTCACATACAAGCAAACAGTCGGTATTTAGACGATTAATCTCGACCTCTCGATCAGCCAAGACGTGTCGCTCCCACAGAAGGAAAGCCTTCTCTGACATAGAGTACCCTGAAGTCACTGCAAACATGACAAGAAGTAGGAGAAAACAACCGGTGGTCAGCTCCGACGAGTCTGACACGGAACCAGAAGGAATGTACCAACATACTCGCACTCGGATCGGTGTAGCGCCGGATCAACTATAGTGCCCTAGCTCGGGGCATTGAAGTAAGTGAATCACATTTCGCCATTGCAGAATCGCAAGCCTCGAACTCTTCTATAGAGAAGGAAGCCTTCGCCTACTAACAAACACTCTCGAGGAGATGGCCAGGCATTTAGAACAACAAGTCTAGGTCTAGAGGGAACAATTCGATATGATTCGTGCTCAATAAGAATCTATCGATGCCCTCAAGTAGATGCTTGCACAATTGCTTGAAGACAAGAGGAAGTCAACTGATAAAGCTTCTTCTAAGAAGTCTAAAGGCAAACAAAAAGAAGGAGAAAGATCTTCTTCCATACATATCGAGGAGAAAGGGCAATCTAATTCTGAGTCGTCTAAATCCTCGTCTAAAGAGGAAGGCAACCCGGAGAATGGGGTTACTTATTCTAAAAGAATGACTCAATTAGAGCAGCGTTTGGAAGCCCTTACCAACGGAAAGGCCTCCAAGAAGTAGGAGTGGTTCAGCTATATCCGGCTGAGTGGGACCTCGTTCCATACCCTCCTGAGTTCAAAGCTCTGACCCTTTAGGCTTTCGACGGCAAAGGGTCACCGAACCAGCACATCTACTACTTCATGTCTCAGACAGGAAATGTGATAGATAATGATGCCATTTTGGCATGTTTGTTCATCGGCACTCTAAAAGGGCTTGCCTTGAATGGTTCATGAATCTCCCAGAAAGTTCCATCAAAAACTGGGGTGATTTGGAGAAGCTCTTCCTTATACGCTTCTTCGAAGATGACTCGGAGATTACAATGCCACTCTCCTGGCAATGAAGCAGCGAAAGGGAGAGTCCGTCAAAATATTTGTGAAAAGATTTCAGAATATGGCACTCTGATGTCCTAGCGGAATGACCCAGGCCACCCTGGTATAGACTTGCCGCCATCATCTACAAACTTCGCTCCTAGCCCAGATAGGAGTTGCTGAAAGCCGCACCTGGAAGCAGTTGGTCCAGCAAGGTGAACAGGCTGAAGAAATTGTCTTCAGGGTTAGGGCATAAGAAAACAAACCCAGACCCGAAAAGTCGACAAGGCGCGCCCTAAAAATATCTTTTCAATTAAAAAGAAAGGATACATTGGCGATAGAGGTAAAATCCCCTGCGAAATCTCAGCCAGCCAGAGGGGGAGGTTCTTCAAGTCAGCCACGCGCCAATAAGCAATACGCCTTCGAGGACGAACTCGTCGATTCATTATTCAAGTTGCTCAATAAGAGCAACAAATTGAAGCTACCTGAAGCTAGACGTCCTAAGGAAGTCGGCAAGTTCGACAATCCTAACTACTGCCTGTATCATAGAATGCTAGGGCACTCCACCAAGAGCTGTTATATCTTTAAAGATATTCTTCAAGCTCTGATCGATGCAGAAGTGCTAAAGCTCCGTCCAGAGCAGAAGAAAGTGATGGCTAATATGACATCATTTCTTCAGTTTGAAAAATAGCCTCCAGCACCGTCTGGAGTAGTTCCCATCCAGAAAAGGGGAACTAAGAATGATCAATACGGACCCACATCATCAACAGGAGAAAGGTCTTGTACCTATCCGTACACCTCAGGGAGAAGTTATGTAGGTTCATCCCGACCTAGTGGATGGCCAACAGTGGACTACTGTTACCAACAGAAAGTCTAAAGGCAAGGCGAAAGCTTTATCCTGCAATGTAGTATGCGCTTCTCCCCAGAAAGCAGAAACCGATGTTCCCTCACTAACCAATTCGGAAGAGGAAATAATCGTCCTTGCCACAGAGCTCAATAAACTGCTCGTGGCAGAAACTCATTCAGGTCAATCATATTTAAAGAAGTACGATGAGATGGTGGCAAGCCCTCTTAAACCTACTGCAGAGTCAACCAAGCCCTCCGCGAAGCAACCTGTGGAGAAGCAGAAAGAGCTTCAGTTTTCAAAAGCTCTCCCAAGAACAACGCGAAAGGATCTCCAACACCTTACCGCTTTGACGTCCTGGCTCAACTGGCCAATATCCTGGCCAGAATCACCCTTTACGAGCTTCTGAGACTATCAAAGTCAACTAGAGAAGCTCTGAGGGAAGCACTAGCTGATGCTGAGGTCTTCATAGCCCAGATCCTTGCTGGACCACAGAAGGAAGATGAAGAGGACTGCCTCCATGCCTCTCAAAATGCCCCCTGCATCACCTTCACGTCAGATGACATGAAGGTGATGTTGAGACGCGGACTTCGAGCTCTACATCTTGGCTTTGCAGTGATATTGAAACGCAGGTTTTGAGCCTCGCGTCTATTGACACTTAAAAAGACAAGATTCTTATTGGTCCGAACAATGTCTAAACTTGTTGACATTTACAAAAGACAAGTGACAGACGAGCTGAAGACCAGTTTTCACCCATCTCTGAGGGACAGGGAAGCAACTTGGACTCCACTGATCCAGCAAGCAGACAGTGAACCCGGATTGTTTCTGAACAAACCTCAGCAGGTCTAAGATGCTAGCACTTAGCATCACATGAGCCCAAAGGGATAGCCTCGCCTGAGAGGCTAAAATCATCCAACTTCGCCTTGAAGCCATTCAAAGCCTCGCTAGGAAGCTAACTCATAGCTTCGCCAAAGAGAGTTAACTTTGCTTGAAGCCACACTACCGCGCAGAAGGATGTTCGGTATCTTCGCCACAGATGTTATTTAGCTCCGCTGAAGGGCTTTCTTCTGACTTCGCCAGGTGCGCCTTCCAGCTCCGCTGTGAGCTCAACGCGGTAGCTCCGCTGTTGGTCTTCTATGGTCAACCTTTGACCAATCAAATCTCCAGATGAGATCAGATCTAATCAGATCAAATCCAATTAAGATCAAATCGGAGATCAAATTCGGCAGTTGATTGCCATAATCTCTTGAATCTCTTAAAACGAGTAAGAGGGTCAGGGGAGATCTTTCAACAATATGAAAAGGATCAAAACAGATCAAGAGAATCAACCGACCTGCCATTTCTAGCTTCGCAGAAGCTGATCCTAGCCTCGCAGCAAGGCTACTTTTCAGATTTAAACAGATTTGATTCAATCTATTTTCATATTTTCAAGGGACGATTATACCCTTTCTCTCCCTATAAATAGCCCGCCAGGGGCACAAGGAGGGAGGACTTCTTGGGAGAGCTTTCTCAGAGACCCCCGGCAAAGAGAGAGAGGACTCCACAAGCAGAGGCTTCTTCACGACGCACCGCGCGCAAGAATTCAGAGACTTTTAGAGAATTGCTTCTCTATTTAGGGTGCTGATACCCTAACACCTTCTTCTCAAGGAATCTCTAGAACCAGGCGAGAAGGAATTCCTAATTGAAGGCGGTTTTGAGAAGTAACAAGAGGGTTCTACCAACCTTCTGTTCTCTGATTCCCCGAACCAGACGAGAAGGGAATCTCATCGCTCGCATTGTCAAAGGGACAAAGTAGTCGCGCGCTGACCAGACTCCTATCGGCACACTTCTCCAGAATCTCTGAGGAGATCTACTTGTAATCTTTTTAAGAATACTTGTAATTTAGCTCCTCAACCTTTTTATTGTAAGTTTTTCCCTTTGCAAATCAATGGAAAACAAGATGGCGACTCCGCTGGGGATGAAATTCTTCACTACCGAGAATCAAGTGTCGCAATGCGACGAACAGACCTTCGGGTCTAACTCTGAATTCAGAAAAGCCAGTGCAGCCAGAGCCTCTCTGGCTAAATCTTCAAGGAAAGTCTCTGCGGAGACAGAAAAGGTTCTCTGCGAACCTACTGTGGTTCTCTGGCGCAACAAGGAAGCACGCCCGCAATCCAAGTCCTTCACTTTCGAGAACCTGGTCGTTCAATTCGACCAAGGAAGATTTGAAGAAGTCCTCTCCGGGGGTGGTCTAATGCTTCGAGCACGGAAGCATAGGAAGGTCTCCATGGCTAAGGTTTCGGAACAGAAACCAGAAGCAGAATTTTGCCATCACCCTTCAGCCTCGCGTGTGGCTAATCAGGTTCCTCGCGAACCTAAGTATCCTCTGCCAAAGCAGATGTGGAGGCCTAAACAGAAGTCTCTGGCCGAAGCCTCAGGCGTAGCTACGCCAAAACCGCGCCTCTCTCGCAAAGAAAAAGGCAAGATGCCTATCTGTTCCAACAATGCTGCCGATCATGAAGTCACGACGGCAATCATACCGTCACCTAATTCAAGAACAACAACGCCTTGTGCCAGCCTCGTTCATATGAGCGAAGCTACTGTACCTCAGCGTACTCACCAGGTCCATGACCGCGAAGCTAGAGCCAAAGTATTGTCTAAGGCTAATCCCCTTCGCAGCAGCATAGCGGGTAAAGCACCACAGCGTGCTCCGCTTTCCAGTGCATCAAGCACTAAGTTCGCGCCTATTGGCAAAGCTAGAACTAAAGCGCTATTCAGTTCTAATCCTTTCTGCAGGGATAAGAGGAATAAGACATCGCCCTATGTGCGATCCAAAAGAGCCTCTGTGCTGGATTATTTAGGCTCAAGTGGGTCTGATTTGCAGGAATTGTTGACAAATAAACAAACCTCTCCCCCCTATTGTCAACAAACGGGATGTCAGCTGGTGACAGTCCACTCAGTCCACTGCCGGCTGGGACCAATCTCTGTCACCCCTCCAGGACGACGATCAGTTTTTGATCGACTATCGGTACAGGCCCCAGTGAAACATCGCAAAAGGAGCGTCTCGCGATATCCACCCTCTACATCCGTCAACATGACCGGAAGAGGACGAGAGTTATGCAGGGGAAGACAAGCATCTGATGACACCCCCTATAGCTCCCCAGATCCAGATTATAGCCCAGGCTTAGGCGAAGTCTTGGTGCATGAAGAAGGTGTTTTCTGAAACACCAGATCTAGGGTGGCGGTACCCTACAATTATGAACAGCCTTCCTCCTCAATGGCCCTAGCCTCACCAGAGCCCAGGAAATCACTCCAGTCATCGGATGAAGAAGATGAAGACAGTGGGTACGCCTCTTCGGCGACAGTTAGCTCAGTGCGAACAGACAAAGCATCAGTCAATATGGCTGATAACACTAACGACGACCTTCGTCGGCGCCTAGAAGCTCAGGAGCAAACTTTTAAAACCCAGCAAGAGGCCCTGGATAATATTCAACAGATGTTTGCTCGACTCCTCAGCAATCGGCATGACAATGATGCCGGGAGCAATCACGAGGAGGAAGAACATTTCAGCAATGAGCAGCCAAAGACGGAGAAATCCAAGGAGGGTTCTTCCTTAGACGCTGAAGTCCTTAAGGGCCTCCAAGCTCAAATCGCATCCCTAACTCAGAGGGATGAATTAAAAAAAGTAAGGGCAGTCCGTCCTTACCCATTAGAGTGGGATTCAGTGCCATACCCATCGAAGTTCAAGCCACCAACGTTGCATACGTATGATGGTAAGAGTTCACCAAATCAGCACATCTACTATTTTCGGTCTCAGACTGGTAATGTAATAAGCAACGACGCCATCATGGCTAGGCTGTTCATTGGCACCTTAAAGGGGGTGGCATTTGACTGGTTCCGAAGTCTCCCTCCGGGCTCTATCAATTCTTGGATCGACCAGGAAACCCGGTTCCTCTCTCGTTTCTACGAGGCCGATACCGAAGTGACCATGGACAAGCTCCTCTCTACCATACAGAAGAAGGGCGAATCTGTCTGTGACTACATTGAACGGTTCAGAAACTTATCCTTGATGTGCCCAGCAGGGATGCCACTACCCATGCTCTTACAGACGTGCAGGCACAACTTCCTGGACCAAGTAGAGGTTCGCATGGGAGCTGTCAAGGCCCACACCTGGAAAGAATTGGTCGAACAAGCTGAGATAGCCGAAAAGTCGGCTAAAAAGTTCGAACCATCCACCCTAGAGGCAAATAGGGTATGAACAGTAAAGGACGAAGCGACCTACCACAGTCTTCTCAAGCCAAAGGGAAAGAGACCATGTCCGTGGAATTGTCCGGGGACGTGCAGTCGAAGGCCAAGAAGAGCGGCTTCAACAATCAGGAGCCTAAGTTCCCTCCAAAACAATACTCCTTCAGAGACGATCAAGTGGTCACAATATTCCACCTGCTCCACAAAGGGAATAAAATGAAGCTGCCAGATGCTCGGCGTCCCAATGAGATAGGACGCACAAACGATCCTAAATACTGTCTCTATCACAGGATGATTCACCATCCTACCGACAAGTGCTATGTCCTCAAAGATAGAATTCAAGCCCTGGTCGACGCCAGAGTCCTGACACTAAAGTCAGAGCAGAAGAAAGTCACTGCCAATATGGTGACCCTCGAGTTCGGCAAAACCCCGAAGGTCACAGTTCCTGACGGGACCTATCCAGCCCCCATGCCACGGTTGGACGTCATGCATCCTCCATCTACAACTCAAAACAATAAGGGTCTTGTTCCCTTAACATTGGAGACAGGGGAAGTCATGTGGATACACCCAGACCTCGTCTAAGACGTACAGCGGGATTCAAAGGAGCCCAACTCAAAGGGCAAGTCTTGCAATGTCATCTCCATCCTGCCAGACGACGGCAATCTTACATCGGCTTCCCTCAGTGATTCAGAAGGAGAAAAGCATGCTCGTGCGACGCAAGCTGATGCGCCTCAACAGACGGGCACCCGATCTGAAAAATCATACTTAAGGCAGTATGAAAAGTCTACTGACGAGATACAACAGCAAACAACGTCAGTACAAATGCCAGCATCCACTCCAATCCCAACCAAGGAAAAGAAAAGCCTAAGGAGGTACGGTTCGATCAGGTGCTGAAGAAACCATCAGGTCAAGGGTTTGATACGCCCTTTCGTTTTGATATATTGACCTATTTGGCTAATATCCCAGCTCATATTACAATACACGAGCTCCTTCGTCTCTCAAAGGAGACAAGAGAAGCACTCAGGGATGCGCTGGCTAATTCAGAATCATTCCTGACATGCATACCAGAGGTCCCTAACGATGACATTCAGTCTCCTCGCCCAGAATGTCACCACACACAATCAAAGGTGCCCGCCGTTACATTCACGGCAGAAGATATGCTTCTCAAAGACAACAAGCACGATCGACCTCTGTACTACACCAGATATATCGATTTAACGTGCATTGAAAGAATACAAGTCGATCCGGGGTCCGCACTCAGCATCATCCCCAAAGGCTTCTCTACTTCCTCGGCATACCGCTGTATAGGTTGTCCGCAACCACCACTACAATATACGGTTTCAATGTCGGGAGCAGTCACCCACTTGGGAAAATCTGGCTCCGTTGTAGAATCGGGAGCCTGAAGTCAGAAGTGACATGCTATGTCATTGACGCTGACACGTCATATAACCTGCTTCTAGGACGACCATGGATCCATGCCAACTAGATCGTTCCCTCTACTCTGCACCAATGCTTCAAATATGTTGAAGATGACGCGACAGTACGAACTGTCTTCGCTGAGAAGCAACCATTCAAAGGGGTGGAAAATTACTTCACTGACGCACTCTTGTATCAAGAGGCCGGTGGAATACCTAAAGAACCATTGCCGGACGATGATGAAAGTGGCAATGAGGCGGATTCAGAATCCGAAGCAGGCATGCCAGCCATTCTGATTGGTGAACCAATTATAGCATGTCTCAATAATCCACAATGTAATACTCCTTCAGAGGATGAAGGTGAATGGGTAATTAATGATAATATTTCTTTTGATTATCCTGCGAGTGTTTGGTCGGTTAAATCCATTACGGATAGCTCTCTGCACATGCCTTTGCATAAACTAAGTGCGGCCAGCACACCTGTGGAAGCTATAGAAGGGGCCACGCTAGTGATCCCTCCGTCCAAACCAGGTCAGTTACCGATAATCTTCGGTAGAACCCAGCCACGGGGACCCACAGTTGCAGATTCAAGTTCAGATTCAGACACTCCACAGTTCTTCCATTACGCGCGGCCGGCGCGCCATATTATGAAGAAAATGGGATATGACTTGAAGCATGGAGCGGGCCTGAATTTTGGAAAAGGAAGACGCAGTTTGATGCGTAACTTTGTGCCTAAAGGGAAGCCTACAAATTACTATGATAGTACATGCAGGGGGTTGGGATATGTTACACCCACATCGTCAACAACAGTTCAAGCCAAAGACGATGAACCAATTCCATCACATTCAGCCTCATCCTCTGAGTGGGACTCAGATGTCAGTATAGGAGGAATGTTCGAAAACCTCACTGTTAATATGACTTCAAGCAGTCAATTGAAGACCGCAGAAGCTACTGATGAGGAACCATGGGCCCAGCAATTAGACCTCCAATGGGAAAAGCGATTCGAATTACGCGAACCACCTACTGAAGACAAGGTGATGCAGGTCAACTTGGGTAGTCAAGACTACCCTAAGCCCATCTTTATAAGTAAAAGCCTATCACTTACAGAAAAGGAAGAATTGATAATACTCGTAAAGGAGTATATAGACGTCTTCGCATGGAGCTACGAAGACATGCCCGGGCTTGATCCACAAGTAGCTGTGCACCGTCTAAATATCAAGCCCGACGTCAAGCCAGTCAAGCAGCAACAACGTCGGTTTCGCTCGAACATTATGGAAGCTATTGAAGCCGAAGTTCACAAGCTCATTGCATGTGGCTTCATCCGGGAGGAACAACATCCAGATTGGGTAGCTAACATCGTCCCCGTCCTCAAGAAGAATGGGAAAATACGGATCTGCATCGACTACCGTGATCTCAATACGGCCTGTCCTAAAGACGAATTCCCGCTACCCATCACCGATGTCATGATTGACAATACCTGTGGATTCGAAAGAATGTCTTTCATGGACGGCTTTTTAGGGTACAATCAGATTAAGATGTATCCTGACGACGAGAAGCATACTTTGTTCCGAACACCCTTGGGGGTATATTGTTACACCGTAATGCCCTTCGTACTGAAGAACGCCGGAGCAACCTATCAGCGGGCAATGAGCACAATCTTTCGCGATCATCTCTGAAAAACGGTAGAATGCTATGTCGACGACATTGCTGTCAAAAGCCGCAACAAGAATGACCATTTGCGTGACTTGAGAACGACGTTCAACATAATGCGGGCTCATCAACTGAAAATGAATCCGATGAAATCCTTCTTGGGAGTGTCAAGTGGCAAGTTCCTTGGG
This sequence comes from Agave tequilana, assembly GCA_038442645.1. Classification (NCBI taxonomy): domain Eukaryota; kingdom Viridiplantae; phylum Streptophyta; class Magnoliopsida; order Asparagales; family Asparagaceae; genus Agave; species Agave tequilana. The sequence goes on from JAVJIF010034460.1 coordinate 72,966, forward strand.
TTTATTGTTACGTCAAAAGGGATTCATCTTGATCCAGACAAAGTCAAAGCTATTCAGAGCATGCATCCACCGAGGAATCTCAAAGCTTAGAGGCTTGCAAGGCAGACTGGCTTATATCAGAAGATTCATCGCAAATCTCTCAGGCCGCTGTCAACCGTTCACCCGACTCATGAAAAAGGGTGCTTCCTTCGTATGGGATCAAGCTTGCCAAAGACATCAAGAGGTACCTCACGAAGCCTCCAGTCTTAGTAGCCCCTACATCAGGGAAACCATTCTTGCTTTATGTAAAAGCTATGGACTATTCTCTCGGTGCCCTCCTCGCTCAAAAGGACGACAATGGTCACGAACAAGCCATTTATTATCTAAGCAGATCTCGTAGGAGCAGAATCTCGCTATAATCCTATCGAGAAAGAGTGTTTAGCTCTTGTCTTTGCCGTTCAGAAGACACGACATTATTTGGTTGGCCAAACCATACATGTCATCTCCAGGGTGAATCCTTTGCGCCTTCTCATGACAAAGCCAGGATCATTGAACTCAAGATTGGCTAAATGGGCACTTCTTTTGTCTCAATACGACATGATCTTTACCCCTCAGAAGGCGGTTAAAGGTCAGGCCCTTGCAGAGTTCTTGGTTGCTCATCCAGTTCCGGAACATTCAAAACTTCACGAGGATATTCCAGATGAAGTCTTCGACTCCAATGTAACCTCAGAGGAGGAAGTGTGGCAGATGTTCTTCGATGGAGCATCGCGAATGGGCCCTAAAGGCAAGATTATTGCCGGAGTGGGGGTTGTGTTTATCTCCCCACATAATCATGTCCTTCCCAGAGCATTTTCTCTGACCTAGTCGTGCTCCAACAATGTAGCAAAATATAATGCCCTGCTCATTGGCCTTCAGCTTGCCCATGGAATGGGGTACGCTACCTTGAAGCCTACGGCGATTCAAAACTGATCATCAATCAGGTTAAAGGCGAATATGAAGTTCGCCACGAAGATTTGGTGCCTTATTACCACACAGCCATCGAATTAGCTAATCTATTTAAAGGTTTCTACATTGGGCACGTGTCTCGATCTCAGAATACCAGGACGGACGCTCTTGCTGCATTAGCAACAACACTAGCCTTGCCAGCCGACACCGAGTATCACCTCACAGTGGCAACTCGACATCTTATATGCTCTAAGCATATGTTAAGAACCCGAGAGGTCTATAATATCTCAACGGATCTTGAGCCGAGAGATTGGTGATTTCCTCTCATCGACTACGCTTTGCACGGTCTGCTTCCAGACGATCCTAAAGAAACGGCATCTATCAGACGAAGGTCTCTCCGTTTCTACTACGATCCAACTCTGAAGACACTTTACCGTCGTTCATATGACGGTGTCCTACTTCGTTGCCTTTCTCATTCAGAGGCACAGGAACTGCTTAAAGAAGCACACGACGGCATATGTGGAGCTCATCAGCCAGGTCCAAAGCTTAAAGACAGGTTGCATAGGCTTAGAATATTGGGCCAACTATGATAGCCGATGCCATCTAATATGCGCGAAGGTGTAAAGCGTGTCAGATTCATGCGGACTTCATACACCAGCCTTCGGAGTTGCTCCACCCAACAGTTGCTTCATGGCCATTCGAAGCATGGGGAATCGATGTCGTAGGGCCAATCAGCCCCTCTTCGACAAGAGGTCACCGGTTTATCCTGGCAATAACCGACTACTTTTCAAAGTGGGCGGAAGCTATACCACTGGTTGAAGTCAAAACTTCGAACGTGGTTAATTTCATTAAACACCATGTCATCCATCGATTCGGTGTTCCTAGGCGGATCATCCACGACAATGGTCCCCAATTCATAAGCCAAGTATTCTATCGGTTCTGCGATAAATACCGAATTCAGAATGTGGCTTCAACTGCCTATAATCCCGCCGCTAATGGCCTGGCGGAAGCATTCAACAAAACGATCATCAAGCTACTCAAGAAGTTCGTCTCCTCGAACAAGCGAGATTGGGACGAAAAGCTAGGCGAATGTCTTTGGGCATACCGAATCACGGTTCGGACACCGACAGGCAATACGCCTTTTTCCCTAGTGTACGGGTGTGAAGCAGTCATCCCGTTGGAAATCCAGATGCCGTCATTACGAGTCGCTCTAATGACTAAGATCACATCAGAGGACAATGATCGGTTGCGTCTTCAAGAGCTCGAAGCCCTAGATGAGAAGCGGCTACAAGCTCAGCAACATATTGAGCTGTATCAAGCTCGAATTTCAAAAGCCTTCAATAAGAAGGTCAAGCAGAGGGTCTTCCAGAAAGGAGACCTGGTTTTAGCCGTCAGACGACTGATGATCATGACGCACAAGACCAAAGGCAAATTTCAGCCTAAATGGGAAGGACCGTTTGTAATAGAAACAGTCTATTCAAACGGAGCATACCGCCTCATGACTTCAGATGGCGATTTACTCATGATGCCGATCAATGGCAAGTTCTTAAAGAAGTATTATCCTTGATTAAGGATCCTTCTTATGATCAAGTTAACACTACACCTCTGATCAAGACCTTCATATCCAAGGTACATGCAAAGAGAGCCTTTCTCTTCCTCCAAGCGAGATCGCAACCATAAACCAGTAGGAACCTGGCCATACACTGGTTGTCTCAAAGGAGAATCAAGGTTACACGTTTGCTAACCAGATGATCCAATATCCTTAACGATTAAGGATAGAGGAAAATGTTGGCCTTTAAGCCCAACATAAGTCATCGACAACTCATCATGCTAAGGGGAATAGCATGGCTAGCCTAATTCAAACGGTAGTTGGTAAAGGCATATCAAACCCGTTGACAGCTGGGGATTTGCTAAAAATCCTAAGGGACCTGTTCCCATTTGATTCCCTCTCCAAAATCACTTACCAATTCTCGTCCATAGAATGGTAAGACCACATATGCATTTCGCTGTTACGTTAACATTAAACCTATGACAGTGATTCCCTCGTTTTCCTCCATGAAAACGAGCCCTCCAAAATCACTTACCAATTCTCTATGGTAAGACCACATATGTATTTCGCTGTTACGTTAACATTAAACCTATGACAGTGATTCTCTCGTTTCTACCAGTAAAAACGAGACCTTTTCCCAAATTCTATCACCAATTTTTTGAGCTTGGTGGCGTCTCATTCGGTTATGTCATTGCGACCTCTGAACCAGCAGACAGCCAAGTCTCAATTTCGAGCTTGTTGACATTTACAAAAGACAAGTCTCAATTCTGAGCCCTGTTGACATTTACAAAAGACAGGTCTCGATACTTATTGACATCTACAAAAGATAAGTATCACCAACCTTGAGCTTGGTGGTGTCTCATTCGGTTATGTCATTGCGACCTCTGAACCAGTAGACAGCCAAGTCTCAATTTCGAGCTTGTTGACATTTACAAAAGACAAGTCTCAATTCCGAGCCCTGTTGACATTTACAAAAGACAAGTCTCGATACTTATTGACATCCACAAAAGATAAGTATCACCAACCTTGAGCTTGGTGGCGTCTCAATCGGTTATGTCATTGCGACCTCTGAACCAGCAGACAGCCAAGTCTCAATTTTGAGCTTGTTGACATTTACAAAAGACAAGTCTCAATTCCGAGCCCTGTTGACATTTACAAAAGACAGGTCTTGATACTTATTGACATCTACAAAAGATAAGTATCACCAACCTTGAGCTTGGTGGCGTCTCATTCGATTATGTCATTGCGACCTCTGAACCAGCAGACAGTCAAGTCTCAATTTTGAGCTTGTTGACATTTACAAAAGACAAGTCTCAATTCCGAGCCATGTTGACATTTACAAAAGACAGGTCTCGATACTTATTGACATCTACAAAAGATAAGTATCACCAACCTTGAGCTTGGTGGCGTCTCATTCGGTTATGTCATTGCGACCTCTGAACCAGCAGACAGCCAAGTCTCAATTTTGAGCTTGTTGACATTTACAAAAGACAAGTCTCAATTCCGAGCCCTGTTGACATTTACAAAAGACAAGTCTCGATACTTATTGACATCTATAAAAGATAAGTATCACCACCTTGAGCTTGGTGGCATCTCATTCGGTTATGTCATTGCGACCTCTGAACCAGCAGACAGCCAAGTCTCAACCCGAGCCCTGTTGACATTTACAAAGATAGGTCTCGATACTTGTTGACATTTACAAAAGACAAGTATCACCAACCTTGAAGCTTGGTGGCTCCTCAACCAGTTATGTCATCGCGACCTCTGAACTGACAGACTGCCAAGTCTCAGTATTCAGTCCAACAAAGACTATGTTCTCAAATGGCTGCAATACAATTTGGAACCGACAATTCAGAAAGTAGAACAATTTGGAGATTCAACAGGGAGTCAAAACAAAAAGATTACTATTTTCATTGATTCCAAAAGGATGGGATACATGAAGGTACATATATTACGGCCTACGGGCATACATTATAAGATCTGATCCGCTCTTCGAGGGAAGCCAACCTCGTCCTCCTATCATCAGCAGCCCGGACAAGCGCCTGCGATCTCAGCTCAGCCTCATTAAGATTCGTCGCCTGGGCCAAATGAGCTTCGACCTCAACCAAGGTTGCCCTCTGAGCTAACTCCTACTGCGAGAGTTCATCACTCCGAGCCTTAAGCTGCTCAAGCCGCACGGCCTCTTTAAGACGCACTGGTTCAGCCCTGGATAAGAGAAGATTTGCCTTCCTGATCATCTCCTTGGCCTTCCCAATTTTGTCTTCAGCGTCAAGAAGAGCACTGGTGGAGGCATCAATGGCATTCCCAACCTCTACTTCCTTATTTCCAAGGATTTCAAGTCAGAAGAAATAGCCTTAGCAACCTCCTGAGCAGCAAGACGGGCTTCGTGCATTTGAGCGACAAGATGCGCAAGCTGCTCGTTAACCGAAGATTCCAGGTCTGAGCGGCTAAGACGGCGCCATTCCTCTACGTCCCTCTCAAATTGATCTACCAGGAGTTTCAAAGCAGTGGCCTGGTGATACCCTTCAAAGTCCCGAATACTTGCAATACTGCGGGAGAGGACCACTTTTAAAGTTGAGAACGACATAGTCGAACCTTTCAAGACCAGATCGATGGATCGCCCTAAGCCTTTATAAAAGCTATCGACTATGTCACCTATAAAATCATTTTCAACCTCGGCCACTTCTGGTAGATGGACAGCCTCAGAAAAATCCACCAGCCTGATTAACACTACCGTGGAAGGAACGGCAGGAACACTGGCTGCAGCAGTATGACAGGGCATCGGTGATCTCGGCGGAATCCTCATTGAGACCAGTACACTAGCCACCGCTGAGGTAGGACTAGTGACCATCTCCTGAACAGCAGGCTCGACCACCAGGGTTGGGGAAGTAGGGCTTGTAATCACTCTCAGCTCCGCACCTGACGAAACTGACGGCATCCCACTCGTTGATATAATTGGGAGTAAAGACACCTCCGGGACTACCACTCCTTCAACCTCTGTCCCTTCGGCTAGCTCAGGCCGATAAGGAGGCAGATCACCATACAGTGTGTCCAACATAGCAGCATCCGTCGCAGTCGAAGTGCTTATATCACCCCTGGACTCCTCAGGAAGATCAACTGGTTCCCTTGAAGTTGACGCACCCTGAGGCGGAACAACTGCAACAAAATTGTGTTTAGGCAAGACACAACAGGCAGTAGAAGACAAAAGGTCAGAACAATACCAAAAGACGATGTCGCCTCAAACATCGCGGCAGCCGCATCAGTCTCCATGGGCTCCATCAAAAAATTCTTTGCAGAGTCAACACGAATGGCCGGCCCGCTTTCGCTTGCCGAGTCTCCCGTAGACCATCCAATAGAGCTTGACGCTACAGGACTTCCTTTGGAAGTCCCAGCGCCCGAAGGACCAATGTCAGCCGCATCACCTTCGGATTCCTCCGGGAGGGCAAAAGAGCCAGTTTCATGAGTAAACAGGGGATCATAATGTTCCCCTTGCTCTCCAGCAGCGTCAGCTCCTGTATCAAGAAGCAAATAATAAGCTATCCGGAACACATAGAAGATATATTACAAAGACGAAGCTGATCTTACCTAAGTTCGAAGCAACTTCACCAGTAGTTGGTTCAGCAACCGACGGTTCAACTACTGAGGCGACAAGAGGAGGAACCGCCACAGATGGTTCGCCCTCTACAACAACCGTAGGAGCTTGGCGATGAGGCTTCTTCACCAACTCCTTCCTACGAGACCCACCTGTCCGTTTGCGCTTAGAGGGGCATCAGAACCTTCCTCCTCTGCTTCTTCTGCATGTCTTGGGGGAGCTGTCCCCATCACGCCAGAACCGGCTGCAAGAGTCTCGGCACCTGCCTCCGCTTCAAAGCGAGGACTTTCCCGCATCCGAGGCTTCGCTGTCATCCACAGCAACGAATTCTTCTATGCCCGGGACGCGAACTCTCCTACCTTCCCTTCTCTCAGAGACTTTCCGCTTCAGCCGCTGAGAAATTAACTTCACACTAGAACTGTTAGCATTGAATCCAAGAAGTGTGGAGTTGGAAGTAGCATACCACTGGCAGAAGCACAGGGTCATTAGAAGATTGGGAGTCCTCAAAGGCGTCCGCAGCCGCACCCCAGTACAGCCTGTAATGAAGAATCGCCAGGCACGGGCTCCATCAATAAGACTCCCCATGAAAGCCAGATGGAGATTTGGGTTGCCCACATACAGTTGGTCATATCCAAACTGCCGAGCAAACCGACTTGGAACATAAGGCTCCAAGTAGCAGATGTCCCCGCTCCGGTATAATAGATGTGAGGGCCGGATGCTGACTAGCCACTCAAAAATTCCCCGACTCAGGGATGACTGCCCCTCCCCCGCATCTTTGAACTCTCCCCATAGCCTGCACCCTGAATACGGGGAAAACAGCGGAAGAGACTATAGACATCATAGCGACGTACTAATTACGGGCCTCAGCCACGTAAGTCTTCTGCCATGAGCATCCTTCGAATCGGCGGAGGAGCGCCATTCGAACATCTTGCGGGGGGTCCTCTCCAGCTTCAATCAAAGAAGGACAATGCAGGGCGAACCACGCCATCAAGTAAGTGTACGGCAGACCTATCCTGAGATTAGGACCGTCGCGAGGAGAAATGGCCCCCTTTCCACGCTTCGTTGCTGGCGGCCTGCAAAAAGCCTCCGTTAATGCACGAAGGCCTCTCTGGATACAGCACACCATGGCTGGAAGAAGACCCAGAGGACAACCATGAACCAAACGAATAGCGGGCAGCAAAACATTCGGATGAACGACGTCACCCGAAGAAGAAGGCGCCACGCACCTCTTCAGCCAGACTGTCAAGAAGCCAGCCAGCAGTGCCTTCCGAGACATCAGCCGGCGGGCCTGATGATGGAAACTCCGAAGGACATCACCCTTCTCATAAAAGCCATCATCTTCCTTCACAACTAGATCCCCTTGGAAGTGCTTTTGCATCCGGTCAAAGATGTCTTCATCAGCAATTCCACAGTGAGCCGCTTCAGGAGTGTTCTCTATATCTGGGAACAAGTAATCTCCCCAACTCTTCAAGCTACAGGAAGTTCCCTTACTGCCCCCATGCATACTGGAGCAAATGTATAAGTGGCACATTAACTCCCTGTAGGTCTCGAACAAGGCAGGCTCCTGCTTCTCCAGAAGGGCCAATTCTGCCCCGCACGGGAAGTATTCTTCATATGGAAGAGACCCAAAAGGCAGAGCAGAGACTTCCCACATCTCATGCAAGGCCATACCCAACTCACCGACAGGGGTGAAGAAAGTCCCTGAAGCTGGGCAATACAATTCAAAGATGGCGTAGAAGCACGCCACATTCATCTCAATACCGTAGCAGGTCGCCCTGACGGCCTCATAGAGGTTCAGCCTCTCCAAATCCTCCTCGAAATGAGCAAGGATGTATACAGTTAAATCCCTCCACCATGCCTTCGGAGGGTGAATCCAGCCTGGAGTCCTGAAGTCAGTGGCTGGGTAGTTCCCACTGACCTTGCATAATTGGTTGCCAAAGGTAAGCGCCACTGTAAGATTTTCTCCCACTGGGATCTCTCGCAACACATTCCCAGGATGCAGACCCATTATGCAACAAGGAGGCCCCGCTCTTGCATAACCAGGAGACTGAAGCATCAATTTCCCTATGTGGACGGAGTCAGTACTCCGGCTCACTTCCCACGACATCTTCCGAGCCTGCGTCACGCACTGGAAGGAAGACAAAGAAAAATGTCGCTTGTTGGACGGAAGGTAGAACTTCTCACCATCCAACTGGAAAATCCACTGCCCTTCCCCTGCCAGTAGTTGGTGATCAGGATCTGGTGCGGCATCCCTGAACATGAAGTCGGCTTCCTATAAGTTTGACGGTCGATATCTTCAAGGGAAGCCGTAGTCAAAATACTCCTCGTGGTGTATTGATCACCACCATAAATAAGCGTGTCTCGGACGAGAGAGCTCCCTTCACTAAACAGAAAAGTCTGCCCTTGAAATTGCAGGCTGATATTGCCGTCCAATCCCCTGGTCATCCCAAATAGATTGTTCGAAGGACCAGTAGTGTAGAGCACTGCAGAAGCAAAGAAGAATCATGATTAGTTCATCAGCCAAGCGAACGCAAAGACACAAGTTTCACCAAGGCATAACTCGCCCTTTGAGCGAAGCTAACAAGGCAACAGCTTCAACAAAGCTTAGCCTCACAGTCAAGTCCGCATTTCGCAGAAAATGTCCAAGTGTTAGCTTCGCTTCGAAAAGCTTAAGCAGAAGGCGGCACAGCCCTGAGGACTAACTTCGTCAAAAGGGCATTATGGTCAAAAATTATCATTAATCCTTTGCGGCCATGATTGAAGGGACAGATCCATATCCTATTGTTCAACAGGATGAAGACAGTCTAAGGGATAGCTTCGCCTAGAAGCTTAAAGAAGAACTCTTCAGTTCTTGAATTCCCGTTCGAGAAAATAGGGAAATGCAGGGAAATGGATTCCCTAACAATACCAGATCATAATTGATCATTTTTGGGTTCATCCAAAGACAACCAGACATCGGCTTTAAAAGAGAGATGGCACTCTCTAATCGAAAGGGAAAGATCCCTACCGGTGATTGGTCGTTCGATGACCGGAGGAGGAGAAGGACCCTCCGCTGCAGAAGTTGCGACCTCTTTTCCCGCTCGTCTCTTGGGCACCATTGAAGAACTATGGAAGTTCTTGAATTCTTGAATAAGAAGGAAAGAAGGAGAAGAAAGAGTCAAAGTTCTCTGAAAAGCAAAGAGGTCTGCTCTTTCTTAGCCCAATCAGGCTTTTATAGGCCAATGAGCGCCTGAAACGATGCCTTGTAAACAGTACAGGCTGTCGTTTCAAATTAATTTGAAAAGGCGCCTAAAGCGCCTTCCCGAGAAGTGCTGATTCAGCCACTAAGGGCTAACTTCGCCACAAGTCAAATGCGGACTTCGCACAACAAGATTGCCTTAGCGTTGTTAAAGGCATAGGCCGAACTTCGCGGATATGCTAGCTTCGCCGGAAGCTCGTTCCTGTTTTAATCCTATCTCGCATGGAGTTTACCTGCGATAGCCGAATTCAAGATGAAGGCAAGGTGAAAATCAAATGAGCAGAGAATGAACTTTCATTGATTTAAAAGGAAAGGTACATTGATATTACATCAAGGTTGTGTTTCGTACAACAGATTCAGTTGCTCAGCAAGATCATTTACGCAAAAGGCATACAAGTGGTTTTATCTGCTTCCAAGCCAGACCAACTGGACACGAAAGGCCTTCATCCTGCACAAGGCCATAATCCTTCACATAATGATAGAAGGTGCCACCAGGACAGATGGTGCCACCAGGACAAGGTCAGTGATCTCACAGGTGACGTCCGCTTTCCCGAAGTGGATCATCTCAGATAAGCGACCACCAGCCTCACCTCAAAAGGGATCATCTCGGATAAGCGACTACCAACAGCCTCTAGGACACGCATCAGCTGCCCCAGTTTGTTCCTCCTGCTTAAAAGTAAAGATTCAACTAGGGAAGCATAAGGCAACTTGTCGGTCTCTTTCATCAAGTCACAAAGTTGGCGAACATAGCTCACTGCAATGCAAGTCAGAACAGATTAGCAGTTAACACAGGAGAAGCTACAAAAACACTAAGTCAGATTCTTTGGGGCGAAGCAATCCGATTTCAGTTAAAGTAGAGGATAAGCCTCGCTTGCACAGCAGTGATAGGCTAGCTTAGCAAACGCCAAGTCCTAGCCTCGCCTATATGGCTAAGCCAGACTGATCCTGGGGGGACGCAGTCTTAGCCCCACCTATATGGCAAGACTGGCTCAACCTTGAAGAAATTAAGTCCCAAGTTCTGCCTGTGCAGCGGACTTAACATGCAGTGATCTCTCTCCGATCAAGTCAAGATGATAGCTTCACTGGAAAGCTATGCTGAAATCCTTAACATGCAAGCAGCCAATTGCAAAATGAAGAACAAGGGAAACTAATCCCTGAAGCAGCTGTTAAAGCTAAAATAAGGGAGATGAATTCCCTAAAGTTGGTGAAGTCGTTGAATGATCAAGACTTACCGGTCCTTGGCCGGATAATGACCAGAGTGGGCATTCCCACTAGTTCAGAGATCTGAGTATCTCTCTCAACCAAGAGAAGAGGAGAAGAGCAGATCACTTCTCTTCAGAGGACCTCAAGTGTCCTATTTATAGGCCTCATGGCCTGAGCGCTGCCGCCTCAAGCGTAGAAGCATGAGCGCATTTAAGGCATTTACTGTGCCTTGAGAAAAGGGACGGTTTCCCTTGGAACCGTGCAAAGGAAGAAACGTCTCCCTCATAAAGGCACTCTGGCGCCTTGAAGAAAGGGAATATCCTCCCTTGGAAACACGCGAGGAAAGAATATCTCCCTCGATCAGTGCGAGAGAAGAAGTAATCCTTCTCGTAACCGGCCCACGACAGTTTGCCTTGGAAAAGCAACAGATGTTCCAGAGCGAACCTACCTAGCCGCGAAGCTACCCAGACGCGAGTCTACATGATTCCTCGGCGAATCTACATCCCAAAGCAGGATTCAAAGCGAAGCTGAACTCAACCATCATGGCGACGTTCATACTCCACACACCACCAATCAAAGTAGTTCAAAGTGTTTCAAAGTCTGAGCCATCACAGACTTTTGAAAACTTTGAAGGGGGTCTTGTTGACACTTAAAAAAGACAAGATTCTTATTGGTCCGAACAATGTCTAAACTTGTTGACATTTACAAAAGACAAGTGACAGACGAGCTGAAGACCAGTTTTCACCCATCTCTAAGGGACAGGGAAGCAACTTGGACTCCACTGATCCAGCAAGCAGACAGTGAACCCGGATTGTTTCTGAACAAACCTCAGCAGGTCTAAGATGTTAGCACTTAGCATCACATGAGCCCAAAGGGATAGCCTCGCCTGAGAGGCTAAAATCATCCAACTTCGCCTTGAAGCCATTCAAAGCCTCGCCAGGAAGCTAACTCATAGCTTCGCCAAAGAGAGTTAACTTTGCTTGAAGCCACACTACCGCGCAGAAGGATGTTCGATATCTTCGCCATAGATGTTATTTAGCTCCGCTGAAGGGCTTTCTTCTGACTTCGCCAGGTGCGCCTTCCAGCTCCGCTGTGAGCTCAACGCGGTAGCTCCGCTGTTGGTCTTCTATGGTCAACTTTTGACCAATCAAATCTCCAGATGAGATCAGATCTAATCAGATCAAATCAGAGATCAAATTCGGCAGTTGATTGCCATAATATCTTGAATCTCTTAAAACGAGTAAGAGGGTCAGGAGAGATCTTTCAACAATATGGAAAGGATCAAAACAGATCAAGAGAATCAACCGACCTGCCATTTCTAGCTTCGCAGAAGCTGATCCTAGCCTCGCAGCAAGGCTACTTTTCAGATTAAAACAGATTTGATTCAATCTATTTTCATATTTTCAAGGGACGATTATACCTTTCTCTCCCTATAAATAGCCCGCCGGGGCACAAGGAGGGAGGACTTCTTGGGAGAGCTTTCTCAGAGACCCCCGGCAAAGAGAGAGAGGACTCCACAAGCAGAGGCTTCTTCACGACGCACCGCGCGCAAGAATTCAGAGACTTTTAGAGAATTGCTTCTCTATTCAGGGTGCTGATACCATAACACCTTCTTCTCAAGGAATCTCCGGAACCAGGCGAGAAGGAATTCCTAATTGAAGGCGGTTTTGAGAAGTAACAAGAGGGTTCTACCAACCTTCTATTCTCTGATTCCCCGAACCAGACGAGAAGGGAATCTCATCGCTCGCATCGTCAAAAGGACAAAGTGGTCGTGCGCTGACCAGACTCCTATCGGCACACTTCTCCAGAATCTCTGAGGAGATCTACTTGTAATCTTTTTAAGAATACTTATAATTTAGCTCCTCAACCCTTTTTATTGTAAGTTTTTCCCTTTGCAAATCAATGGAAAACAAGATGGCAACTCCGCTGGGGATGAAATTCTCCACTACCGAGAATTAAGTGTCGTAATGCGACGAACAGACCTTCGGGTCTAACTCTGAATTCAGAAAAGCCAGTGCAGCCAGAGCCTCTCTGGCTAAATCTTCAAGGAAAGTCTCTACGGAGACAGAAAAGGTTCTCTGTGAACCTACTGCGGCTCTCTGGCGCAACAAGGAAGCACGCCCGCAATCCAAGTCCTTCACTTTCGAGAACCTGGTCATTCAATTCGACCAAGGAAGATTTGAAGAAGTCCTCTCCGGGGGTGGTCTAATGCTTCGAGCACGGAAGCATAGGAAGGTCTCCATGGCTAAGGTTTCGGAACAGAAACCAGAAGCAGAATTTTGCCAACACCCTTCAGCCTCGCGTGTGGCTAATCAGGTTCCTCGCGAACCTAAGTATCCTCTGCCAAAGCAGATGTGGAGGCCTAAACAGAAGTCTCTGGCCGAAGCCTAAGGCGTAGCTACGCCAAAACCGCGCCTCTCTCGCAAAGAAAAAGGTAAGATGCCTATCTGTTCCAACAATGCTGCCGACCATGAAGTCACGACGGCAATCATACCGTCACCTAATTCAAGAACAACAATGCCTTGTGCCAGCCTCGTTCACGATGCACAAGCAGAGGCTTCTTCACGACGCACCGCGCGCGCAAGAATTCAGAAACTTTTAGAGAATTGCTTCTCTATTCAGGGTGCTGATACCCTAACACCTTCTTCTCAAGGAATCTCCGGAACTAGGCGAGAAGGAATTCCTAATTGAAGGCGGTTTTGAGAAGTAACAAGAGGGTTCTACCAACCTTCTGTTCTCTGATTCCCCAAACCAGACGAGAAGGGAATCTTATCGCTCGCATCGTCAAAGGGACAAAGTGGTCGCACGCTGACCAGACTCCTATCGGCACACTTCTCCAGAATCTCTGAGGAGATCTACTTGTAATCTATTTAAGAATACTTGTAATTTAGCTCCTCAACCCTTTTTATTGTAAGTTTTTCCCTTTGAAAATCAATGGAAAACAGCGTCTTGACATTGCGTCAATGATTTTTATCAGTCTTGCATCTGAGTATGGGATCAGCATCTGACGACTTGTCTTCAGTGATTTTTAGACAGTCTACAGAACCCCCTCCAAAATTTTTGAAACTCCGCGGTTGGCTGGGAGGGGTTTCAAAACACTTTGAACTTTCCTTTTGGCAGCAATCTCTCAAGACTGAACTGGCAATTTTCTGAGATACCTTGGTTCAATCTTGTCTGCATTTTGATCTTTATGAATATACTTTTGAACTCTTTAAATCCACCAGAGATGATCATCATGAGTATTTAGATACGCAGTCCAGACCACATCGATACTCTGAGCTGGTTGTCGGTGAACTATTGAATCGGGAAAAATCGCTAATTACTTTTGCCAGTGTACTATTTGAACAGATTGCAGAAGCAAAGACTAAACAAAGGTCTTGTCGATGCAAAGGTCATGTTACCTTGAAGACGCGGACCTCGTCTGAAGTAGAAACGCAACTCGTGAACATCGAAGTAGAGATGTAGCTCTCACTTTGTTGAAGTAACGCAAACTTCGAGGTGGAGACACGTACTTCTCTTTGTTGAAGAAACGCGGCTCTGCTATTTTGCCAAGGTGGAGTTTCCTTCAAAATGAAGACACACCTTTCACTTGATGTAGAAACACATCTCTGAGCGTTACAAACACAAACTTGCTTCAAGTATAGATGCAGCTCTCGCTCAGAATAAAGGCGCAGCTGTAGACTGTCTAAAAAAGCACTGAAGACAAGTCATCAGAAAGCAGAGTCCAAACTCCAGACGCAGGGCTAATTATAGCCACTCGTATAATGCCAAGACACAGAGCATGGAGCCTGCGCCTTAACATCAGTACAGTACCAAGACGCGAGGGTTAAAACCCCGTCCCAGCTGCTCGGTAATAGCCAAGACGCAACTCAAAGCCCGCGTCCTTACATCAGTACAGTATCAAGACGCGAGAGCCTGAAGCACGTGCCTGGTAGAGTTCGAAACTCGCGTCCAGCAAGGTTTGAAGTCAACGACAAAACGCGACGCTCAAAGCTCATGACTCGGTTATAACTACCCTCATTACTGGGTCAATTACTGCACACGAAATCAGAGAGTTAACCCCTATTATATAGTATTTTTAGGGGATACATTTACCCCTGAAACCTCTATAAATAGCCCAGTTTGTTATGGAAGAGGGGTCGGGAGAAATTTTTTGGTCAGAAGAACCTCGGTCATAAGCTGTAGAAGGACCAAGATCTCTAGTTAAAAAAAAAGAGAGAGTTCAACTCTTCTAACAACTTGTTGAGTTCAAGTTTGTTCTTGCCTAAAGTCTCTTTGTGATTCTTATTGGACAGAAGCTGTGTTACTTCATCCACCGTCCAAAGAGAAGATTCCCAAGAGGTCTTGACGTTCACCCGGTCAACAGAAAACAAGATTCACTTTTCATCATCACATCAAGAACCCGGCATTAAACAAAGGGGATATTTGAGCTTGAATATCTTCCCTCTCTTGTAAAAGGATTATTGATCTGTTATAATTTTCTTTACCATCAAATAAAGAATTTACACTTCGTTCTTCAATTTTCCCACCAAACAGGAGATGGCGACTCTGGTGGGGACTACTTTCTCTACCGATGAGGAAGTCGTGGCGCAGGGTGACGTCACCTACATGGGAAAAATGGTCGAATCACTTATTGTAGAGTTCGACCAGGTAAAGTATGAAGAGTTCCTCTCCTCCGGCTCTAAGAGCCCTAGGGCGTGGCGGTAGCACAAGGTCTCCTCGGGGACCCGTTCTCAAGTCTGTTCTGAGATTCCTTCAGATGCGACTGACAAAAAGAGTGCCATGGTTAACCACATCACACGTAACACCCGCATCAACATCTCGCATGAGACCCGCGAGGTTAGCATTGCTGATATTCAGCCCGTTCATGCCCATCCTCTTCCTCAGTTCCAGATTACTGGAGGTTCCCAGCAACCCGTATGGCGTAACCGGAATGCTGAACGTCGACAGAGATGAGACGCGCGTCAACTACAGGCGCAAGAAGCTGGAACAACTATCTGTCCAATATATATATAGAACGCGAGGCTCAAGCCCGCGTCTCTTCTAATTTACGACAGACGCGTGAAGTCTGCGTATGGAGACCAAAATGTGAAGCCCAACAAGATTGCATTTTTGAGACTTCACTTTCCAAACGTGACGTTTAGCAGCGCGAGGGCTATGCTTCTTCTCAGAGACACGAGACCCGTGTCTATACAACCAGACACGGAATTGAGAAAGTCTACGTGTCTCAATCATCGCTAGTCAAATGCGACAATCAGCAACGTGAGGTCCGCGTCTCTGCTCAGCAGAGGCACGGGACCCACGTTTTAAAGTCAAAACGTGAGAGTCACACCTGTTCTACACAACGCGAGCTCCCCATTTCTGAACCCTGCGTCTCAGATTCTCGAAATAAGGGTGGCTCTCAGAAGCTAAAAAGCCCTCGACAACCTGAGGCCAATCTCTTTGATCCCCCTCCAACGGATCTAAGAGATTATTTGACATAGAAAAGGAGTGCTAATTAGATCACTCCATCTTATTGTTGTGAACGGCTCATTACGACAATGCTCTCTGAATACTGCTGCAGCTCACATACAAGCAAATAGTCGGTATTCAGACGATTAACCTCGACCTCTCGATCAGCCAAGACGTGTTGCTCCCACAGAAGGAAAGCCTTCTCTGACATAGAGTACCCTGAAGTCACTGCAAACATGACAAGAAGAAGTAGGAGAAAACAACCGGTGGTCAGCTCCGACGAGTCTGACACGGAACCAGAAGGAATGTACCGACATACTCGCACTCGGATCGGTGTAGCCGCCGGATCAACTACAGTGCCCTAGCTCGGGGCATCGAAGTAAGTGAATCACATTCCGCCATTGCAGAATCGCAAGTCTCGAACTCTTCTATAGAGAAGGAAGCCTTCGCCTACTGACAAACACTCTCGAGGAGACGGCCAGGCATTTAGAACAACAAGTCTAGGTCTAGAGGGAACAATTCGATATGATTCGTGCTCAATAAGAATCTATCGATGCCCTTAAGTAGATGCTTGCACAATTGCTTGAAGACAAGAGGAAGTCAACTGATAAAGCTTCTTCTAAGAAGTCTAAAGGCAAACAAAAAGAAAGAGAAAGATCTTCTTTCATACATATCGAGGAGAAAGGGCAATCTAATTCTGAGTCATCTAAATCCTCGTCTAAAGAGGAAGGCAACCCGGAGAATGGGGGTACTCATTCTAAAAGAATGACTCAATTAGAGCAGCGTTTGGAAGCCCTTACCAACCGAAAAGGCCTCCAAGAAGTAGGAGTGGTTCAGCCATATCCGGCTGAGTGGGACCTCGTTCCATACCCTCCTGAGTTCAAAGCTCCGACCCTTCAGGCTTTCGACGGCAAAGGGTCACCGAACCAGCACATCTACTACTTCATGTCTCAGGCGAAAAATGTGATAGATAATGATGCCATTTTGGCACGTTTGTTCATCGGCACTCTAAAAGGGCTTGCCTTTGAATGGTTCATGAAACTCCCAGAAGGTTCCATCAAAAACTGGGGTGATTTGGAGAAGCTCTTTCTTATGCGCTTCTTCGAAGACGACTCAGAGATTACAATGCCACTCTCCTGGCAATGAAGCAGCGAAAGGGAGAGTCCGTCAAAACATTTGTGAAAAGATTTCAGAATATGGTACTCTGATGTCCTAGAGGAATGACCCAGGCCACCCTGGTATAGACATGCTGCCATAATCTACAAACTTCGCTCCTAGCCCAGATAGGAGTTGCTGAAAGCCGCACCTGGAAGCAGTTGGTCCAGCAAGGTGAACAGGCTGAAGAAATTATCTTCAGGATTAGGGCATAAGAAAACAAACCCAGACCCGAAAAGTTGACAAGGCGCGCCCTAAAAATATCTTTTCAATTAAAAAGAAAGGATACATTGGCGATAGAGGTAAAATCCCCTACGAAATCTCAGCCAGCCAGAGGGGGAGGTTCTTCAAGTCAGCCACGCGCCAATAAGCAATACGCCTTCAAGGACGAACTCGTCAATTCATTATTCAAGTTGCTCAACAAGAGCACCAGATTGAAACTACCTGAAGCTAGACGTCCTAAGGAAGTCGGCAAGTCCGACAATCCTAACTACTGCCTGTATCATAGAATGCTAGGGCACTCCACCAAGAGCTGTTATATCTTTAAAGATATTCTTCAAGCTCTGATCGATGCAGAAGTGCTAAAGCTCCGTCCAGAGCAGAAGAAAGTGATGGCTAATATGACATCATTTCTTCAGTTTGAAAAATAGCCTCCAGCACCGTCTGGAGTAGTTCCCATCCCGAAAGGGGAACTAAGAATGATCAATACGGACCCACACATCAACAGGAGAAAGGTCTTGTCCCTATCCCTACACCTCAGGGAGAAATTACGTGGGTTCATCCCGACCTAGTGGATGGCCAACAGTGGACTACTGTTACCAACAGAAAGTCCAAAGGCAAGGCGAAAGCTTTATCCTACAATGTAGTGTGCGCTTCTCCCCGAAAGCAGAAACTGATGTTCCCTCACTAACCAATTCAGAAGAGGAAATAATCGTCCTTGCCACAGAGCTCAATAAACTGCTCGTGGCAGAAACTTATTCAGGTCAATCATATTTAAAGAAGTATGATGAGATGGTGGCAAGCCCTCTTAAACCTACTGCAGAGTCAACCAAGCCCTCCGCGAAGCAACCTGTGGAGAAGCAGAAAGAGCTTCAGTTTTCAAAAGCTCTCCCAAGAACAACGCGAAAGGATCTCCAACACCTTACCACTTTGACGTCCTGGCTCAACTGGCCAATATCCTGGCCAGAATCACCCTTTACGAGCTTCTGAGACTATCAAAGTCAATAAGAGAAGCTCTGAGGGAAGCCCTAACTGATGCTGAGATCTTCATAGCCCAGATCCTGGCTGGACCACAGAAGGAAGATGAAGAGGACTGCCTCCATGCCTCTCAAAATGCCCCCTGCATCACCTTCACGTCAGATGACATGCAGGTCAAGAGGAAACATGATCGACCCCTGTACTTCACAGGGTACATTGGATCGTCTGAAGTTAGCCGCATTCAGGTAGATACAGGATCCACGTTGAGCATCATGTCTTACCGGGTCATGTAGCACATAGGGATCCCCACCCACCGATTAAGCGCCACCCAAACTACCATTTATGGTTTCAACGCTAATGGTACGTGCCCAATGGGGAAGATCAAGCTCAAATGCTAGATTAGGGATCTAAGATCTGAAGTGACATGCTATGTAATCGACGCCGACACTTTATACAATTTGCTGCTCGGATGACCGTGGATTCATCGTAATTCCATCGTCCCCTCCACTCTCCATCAAGTCATGAAGTACATTGATGGAAGTGAGAAAGTCCGAACGTTGATTACCGAAAGGCATCCGTTCAAGGGGACAGAGACTATTTCACAGACTCCCTCCTATACCAGAATTCTCTGGAGGTGAACAAAAATCCACAGCCAGAGGCACCAGACTTTAGTAATGAAACTGACACTGAGCCAGAGGCGGAAGAAGAATGCATCTGGGAATTAAATCCACTTGTAACGAGTATTAATAAGCTCGATGTTAATAACACCGCCGATGATGTAGGCGAGTGGTATATTAATGAAGAGTTGAATTTGGCTTACTTTTCTGCGTTTGCTTCTGATTTAGTGCCATCAGACACTAGTACTGAGATGGATAATGACCCCTGGTCAGTAATGGATGCTTTAACATCATTGCGTGTACCAATGACGTCATCACTCAAAATGTATCAAGATGTCAGTGATGCATAAGAATCAGTATTTATGGCCTAGCAAGACGCAAAGGCCAAAAACCAATTCTTTCGGAAGAATAATGTCCGAATTGATGTCTCGCAAAGACTCAGAAAGCGAGAACGAATCTCCCCAGTTCTCTTATTATGAGCCAAATGTACTCAGAATGATGGAGAGTATGGGGTATGATCTAACAAATAGTCCTAGTTTGAATTTCGGCAAAGAAAGAAGAATACTACTTCGATCTTTCATTCCGAAAAGGAAGACCCCTGATTATTATCATCGAACTCCCAGGAGGTTGGGCTACGTGTCAACTCCAATCTCATCAGCCTCTGAGTCTGAAGAGTCATTATACCATAATTACTCATCAGGCACGTCATCATGGGAGTCAGATGTTAGTATCGGCAACATCTTCAGAGAACTTTAAGTAAACATTATTTCAACAAGCCACCTGGAAGACAGAGATGAAGAAATGATCCAGTCTGATACAGATCCTTGGATCAAACACCTAAACACTCTCTGGTATATTTGCTTCGAACAATGCAAACCACCCACGGAAGATAAGGTCACCCAGATTAATCTGAGAGATGAGGCTAATCCTAAGCCCAACTTTATAAGCGAAAGCCTATCACCCTCCGAGAAAGAAGATCTAATATCTATTGGGTGAGAGTATACAGATGTTTTCACTTGGAATTACGAGGACATGCCTGGGCTTGATCCTCTAGTGGCTATGCATCGCCTTAACATTAATTCAGACGTGAAGCCAGTCAAACAGTAGCAGCGATGGTTCCGTCCAGAAATAATGGAAGCAATCCAATCGGAAATCAAAAAGCTTATAGACTCTGGCTTCATTAGGGAGAGCAACCCCCTGATTGGGTAGCCAATATCGTCCCCGTTACCTAGAAAAATGAGAAGATCCAGATTTGCCTCAATTTTCGTGATCTAAATGAGGCCTGTCCCAAAGACAAATTCCCTCTCCCAATCATGGATGTCATGATTGACAATACGTGTGGGTTTGAACGAATGTCCTTTATGGATGGATTCTCAGGGTACAATCAAATCAAAATGTACCCTGATGATGAAAGCATACTTCTTTCAGAACACCACTGGGGGCATATTGCTACACTGCCCTTCGGACTGAAGAACGCGGGGCAACATATCAGATAGCTATGAATATAATTTTCCATGAACACGTGCGTAAAATAGTGGAATGCTATGTCAACGACATTGCAGTTAAAAGTCGCACCAAGGGCGACCATATATTAGATCTGAAGACAGTTTTTGAAATCATGCGGGCACATCAGTTGAAGATGAACCCCACCAAATCTTTCCTGGGGGTAGCCAACGGTAAATTCCTAGGGTTTGTGGTGACATCCAAAGGAATTCACCTAGACCCAGAAAAGTCCATGCCGTCTAAGAGATTCAACCTCCGAGGAATCTCAAGGAGCTTAGAGGATTGCAAGGGCGACTGGCGTACATCCGGAGGTTTATCTCAAATCTCTCCAGAAGATGCCAACCCTTCACCAAATTAATAAAAAAGGTGTCTCATTCATTTGGGACGATGCTTGCCAATAAGCGTTCGAGAAAATCAAATGATACCTTATGCAGCCACCTGTCCTTACAGCTCCGGTTTCAGGAAAACCTTTCCTGATATATGTTCGAGCGATATATCATTCCTTAGGAACTTTACTAGCCCAGAATAATGACCAGGGACACGAGCAAGCAATCTACTATCTGAGCAGAAGCATAATCATAGTTGAACATCGGTATAATCCGATCGAAAAGGAATGTTTGGTGTTGGTGTTCGCCGTCCAGAAAATGCGACACTACTTGGTGGGCCAGACTATAAATGTCATATCAAAAATTAGCCCTTTAAGGTTGCTCTTGACGAAGCCATCGTCACTAAATGGTCGACTGGCAAAATGGGCCATACTGCTCTTCCAATATGAGATGCACTTTCCACCATAAAAAGTGTGAAGGGACAAGCAGTGGTAGATTTCCTGGCTGAACATCCAGATCTGAGAGCGACCGAACTTTATGAGGATCTCCTAGACGAGATTGCTAAAGTTTATCTGACCCAGACCTCTTTCCAAGATCAGGTGTGAAAACTTTTCTTTGATGGTGCATCAAGAACGGGTCCGTGAGGAAAAATCATAGCAGGAGTGGGGGTAGTACTTAGCTCCCCATAGAACTACGTGATCCCTCGTGCATTCTCATTAACTGCGCCATGTTCCAATAATGTAGCGGAATACAATGCTCTCTTGATCGGAATACAAATCTCCGATGAGATTGGCGTTAAAAATCTCAAAGCATACGGTGACTCTAAACTCATCGTTAACCAAGTTCGCGGAGAGTAGGAAGTCAGGCATGAAGACTTAGTACCCTATTTCAACGCAACTATCTCTATGACCGAGGGGTTCGAAACTTTTACATCAACCATGTACCACGCCAGCAAAATGTGCATGCAGATGAACTGGCATCTCTCGCTACCTCCTTTGCCCTTCCAGCTAGAGTAGTAGAGAAAATACTTGTCTACAACCACACTTGTATTGCCCAAGAATCGCTTTTGAAGATCACCAAAATCCGACAGGAGACTGTCAAGCCAAAAAAGCTCTAGAGACTTCGGCAAGTCCAGAACCTAGGGATTCGCGATTCCAGTACATCGACTATGCATTGTATGACATCCTGCCGAGGATCCAAAAGAGGCGGCTGCCATTAGAAGGAAAGCCGCCAAATTCTACTACAACGTGACCAAACGTGACCACGCGAACACTATATCGGCGATCGCATGATGGGATCCTCCTCCGCTGCCTGTCACAAAAGGAGGCACAGGAAGTACTTAAAAAAGCGCATGACGGTTTGTGTAGAGCTTATCAGCCTGATCTAAAGCTTGAAGATCAACTCCAAAGACTGGGATATTATTGGCCTAAGATGATCCCTGACGCCATCACTTATGCCAAATGATGTCACGCCTGTAAAGTTCATGTGATTTGATCCTTCAAGCACTAGGATATTTTCGCTCTACAACCTCAACCTGGCCATTTCAGATGTGGGGAATGGACATGGTCGGCCCTATCAGCCCACCTTCATCCAAAGGACATCAGTTCATCTTAACTATAACTGATTACTTCTCTAAATAGTCTGAAGTTATTCCTTTGAGGGAGGTAAAGGCATCCGACGTGATCAAATTTGTTAAACATTCGTCATTTACCGTTTTGGTGTGCCACGATGGATCATTCATGACAATGGGTCTTAGTTCGTCAGTCAAGCTTTTCAAAGGTTCTGCGACAAGTTCAGAATACAGAGCGTATCTTCAACGGCATACTATACCCAGCAGCCAACGGCCTTATAGAAGCCTTCAACAAGACTATTGGAAAGCTTCTCAAGAAATTCATCTCAAAAAGCCAACGTGATTGGGACGACAAATTAGGTGAATTCTTATGGGCCTATCGCACGACGATTCGAACCCCGACGAAAGCCACACCATTTTCTTTAGTATATAGATGTAAAGTCGTACTCCCATAAGAAATCCAGATCCCATCTCTATGTGTCATCTTGACAATAGAGATGACAAATGAGGAGAAGTATTGACTGCGACTCCAAGAGCTGGAGGCTTTGGACGACAAGCGCCTACAAGCTCAATAGCAAATAGAGCTCTATAAAGCTCGAATTATCAGAGCCTTCAACAAGAAAGTCAAGGAGCGGACTTTCAAGAAAGGTGACCTTATCTTAGCCGTCAGAAGACCCATGGTAATGACACATAAGACCAAAAGAAAATTTTAGCCCAAATGGGAAGGACCATTTGTAGTAGAGTCGTCTATTCAAATGGATCATATCGCCTCATAACCACAGACGGTGATACGCTTATGATGCCAATCAACGGCAAATTCTTGAAGAAATACTATCCTTGATGGCATTCTTCTCCTGATCAGGTTAAAACCACACCTCTGATCGAAACTCCAGATCAAAGATGAACGCCAAAGAAAAGCTTCTTTCCTTCACTGGATCACATCACGGTCGATCAGTGTCGAACCGATCGAGCGTTTGTTACATCATGATGCATGATGTAAACATTGAAGAAGAAACAAAGTGCAAGACTTCAGTTTTAGCCTTATTGCTCTTCTCTTGCGTATCTATGGACATCCGACGCCTCTGACGGCTAAGGATAGAGGAAAATGTTGGCTTTTAAGTCCAACATAAGTCTTCAACAACTCATCATGCTGAGGGGAATAACATGGCTAGCCTAACTCAAACGGTAGTTGACAAAGGCACACCAAATTCGTTAATAGCTGAGGGTTTGCTAAAAATCCTATGGGACTTGGTCTCATCCTCCCCTCCAAAATCTCCTACCAATTCTCATCCACAGAATGGTAGGGCCGCAAAAATACCTGGATTCAGTTCTTCAACAAAATGGGTTGGGATTTGTCATGTTAACAGCAGACCTCTGACAAACCAGATTTCCCGATCCCCAATGGATTCAGTCAAGTTAATATTAAACCTTTGACAAAAAAATCCTTGTTGTTATGTTAATATTACACCTCTAATGGCGAACTCCCATCTCCGTGGGAAATCAACAATTGTCACGCTAATATTACACCTCTGATAATTCATTTTATTTTCCACCAAAATCCCCTACCAAGTCTCTTCCATAGAGTGGTAGGTCCACAAAGCAATCATTGTTAAGTTTAATATCACACCTCTAAAAATAAAATTTTTTTAATACTCCCCAACGAGTACAAACTTCACTTGTGTCTCCTCTACATAGAGTCATAAGTCTTCAAATTCTTATCAAGTTAAAATTAAACCTCTGACATTTCAAATTTCACTTGTCAATTCTCATCAATAGAATGACAAGTCCTCAAAATTGCTCCTATCACAAACCAATTCTTGTCAAGTTCAAAATTACACCTCTGACAAATTATTGTTAAGTTTAACACTACACCTCTAACAGTGATTAAGTTGCAGCCAAGTTCAATATTAAACCTCTGACAGTCACTTTTTCTCAAGCTTTCATATCGAAGCTGAGATAAGCGATGCTAAGTTTAACATCACACCTCTAGCGTCTAGTTCATTGTTAAGTTCAACAATACACCTATGACAATGACTTTCCCTCAAACTTCCCTATCGAAGTCGAGATGACCAATGCCAAGTTCAAAATTACACCTCTAGCATTACCTTCACTGCTAAGTTTAACATTACACCTATGACTTTGATGTTTTCAGTCTTCCAAGTGAAGCTGAAATTCCCGTTGAGTCAAGTTAATATCACACCTCTGACCCACATTCCTGTTAAGTTAGCATCACACCTCTGACAGTAATCTTAAATTCCTGAAATAGAATTTTTTTCAACTTTGACTTGTTAAGTTAATTATCACATTTCTAGTAAGTCAAGAGTTTCTACTTCTATGTGTCTGATTTTCAATGCAAAAAAGGATTTTAAGACATATCAGAAGACAAGAAAAAGTATCACTTTTATTGATATTCAAACATATGAAAGTGATACAAGACACTCTCTTATACAATAAGATTGAGTGTTACAACAAAGGAGTACAAAGAAGTCCCTCTCTTTCAGCGAAAGGTTGCACTCACTCCTCAAGACATTTACTCCGCACTAGATACAAGATATTTGAAGAGCGCCGAAGAAAGGTTTCTCTTTTCTTCCATTGAATCATGTCGCAGTTGATCAGTGTTGAGACGATTGGATGCTGATTACATCATGATGCATGATGTAAACATTGAAGAAGCTCATCGCTAACCGAGAGCAATGGTGTTTCTAGAGGTCGAAATGCAGAGGAACATTCTGATTCCACCCGACCAACTGGTGTGGGCCATAATCCTTCGCTTATTAAGCATCTCCACCACCAGAAAGTCATCCAATGAGCATAGATTTTTTGTCGATGTCACTTCTAGGGGTAAGATTGGTGAAGGGAGGATCCGAGACCTTACTGGTAACGTCCTCTTTTCTATGACCTGCAAGAGGACCATACCCACCACCATACCCACTGTAACCATGACAAGACCGGGACATTGCCGGTGCGTCATGTCCAATAAGGCCTTGACGGGTATCATTAACCACGCGAAGCCTCCTGCCCATGAACAGGAGCTCTGATTCCCTGAGTGTTCGCCAATCAAACAAGCTGGCCGGTCAAAATATTCTCTCAAGAGCCCAGCAAAGACGTAGAGGACTGACTGAAGCTGCCAGAACCTGGAAGAAACAAAAAACCAAAAAGTTAAAATTCTATTTAAGGCAGGAACAGAAAAGCTGAAGGGCAGACGCCATTGAAGTTGTGAACTTCAGACGCGGAGTTAACCAGTGCAGATCTGAATACGGTCTGGTTTTAGACCCGCGTCCAAGATATAAGATGCGAGGATCACATGAAGTCTGCGTCTAAACCTCCCACACTTAGAAAAATCCTGAGTATTGAGTTCAAAATGCAGGGCTCAATGAGGCCCGCGCTCAACAACAGATGCGGACTCAAGTTGGTGAAGCGAAGGCACACATATCGTCAAACCCGTGTCTTGCCTACCAATTCAAGAGCCGCATCTGAAAATCAAACACAGGCATGAGCCCCGCGTTGGCGGTTCACATTCAAAAGAGATTTAAGAGTTAAGAGAACTCTTTAAGCCTCTTTAATGGCAGAAACCAGTTTAGATGTCATTTTATTACCTAAAATGGGGGCCTCTTGCATGAAAGAACCGCCCATTTGAATCTCTGGAGTGATAGCGCTCGAGGATGAGGAAGCAGGTTTGGTCTTCGGTGCCATTTCGACCGTGAAATCGGTGTTGAAGATGATAAAAATTGAAAAAAGTTTTAAGCTTTTCTTAACCCTCGATACAAAGCTTAGCGAAGAAGAAGAAGAGTCTAATGATGACTCTTAAAAGACTGTTGTCTTTTTTAGGCAAAGTGATCCACAGAGATACGTGACACATGTTTCGAGGCCTAATCCTCGCCCGACGCGTGGCATGCGTCTTAAATAGCCGCGAATTTCGCGCCTCAAAGGAAAGATGTCCCCTCAACTCCGCTGGACATGTGGCAACGCGCCCAGAACGTGGGACTTACGTTTAATAAAAATTGCGTCCCTCAAAAGGTCGTATCTCTTCAGCAAGACCAAAGCTGCATCTAGTCAACAGGGTGAGAGCTGCGTCTTTACTTCAAAGATCGCGTCCCTCCAGAGGTTGCATTTCTTTAGCAAATTAATAGATGCGTCCCCACTTTGAGTGAAGACTGCATCTCTAGAGCAACATGACCCCTACGTTTACAAGACTCGCATTCAGTCTTTGCTTTTGCAGTCAGTTCAACAGTATACTGGCACAAGCAGACAACTGTTTACCCCTGGTTCAACAGTACACCAACAAACAGCTCCGAGCACTGAGGAGATCTGGACTACGTATCTAGACACTCACCACGATCATCTCTTGTGGCTTCAAGGGTTTTACAGTACACTCACGAAGACCACATTCCAGACAGGATCAAGCTCAGGGCATCTCAAATGATTGTCAGTCTAATCATGAGGAGTATTAATCCAACCAAAGTCCAAAGTATTTCGAAATCCGTCCCAGTCAACAGTAGAATATCGAAAACTTTGGAGGGGCTCTGTAGACTGTCTAAAAAAACACTGAAGACAAGTCATCAGAAAGCAGAGTCCAAACTCCAGACGCGGAGCTAATTATAGCCACTCGTATAATGCCAAGGCGCAGAGCATGGAGCCGTGCCTCAACATCAGTACAGTACTAAGACGCGAGGGTTGAAACCCGCGTCCCAGCTGCTCAGTAATAGCCAAGACGTGACTCAAAGCTCGAGTCCTTACATCAGTACAGTATCAAGACACGAGAGCCTGATGCCCGCGCCATGTAGAGTTCGAAACTCGCGTCCAGTAAGGTTCGAAGTCAACGACAAAACGCGAGGCTCAAAACTCGCATCTCGGTTATAACTGCCCTCATTACTGGGTCAATTACTGCCCACGAAGTAAGAGAGTTAATCCCCATTATGGAGTATTTTAAGGGGACACTTTTACCCCCTGAAACCTCTATAAAGAACCTAGTTTGCTATGGAAGAGGGGTCGGGGGAAATTTTTGGTCAGAAGAATCTCGGTCATAAGCCATAGAAGGACCAAGATCTCCAGTTTAAAAAAAGGGAGAGTTCAACTCTTCTAACAATTTACTGAGTTCAAGTTTGTTCTTGCCTAAAGTCTCTTTGAGATTCTTGTTGGACAGAAGCTATATTACTTCGTCCACAGTCCAAAGAGAAGATTCCCAAGAGGTCTTAATGTTCACCCAGTCAACAGAAAATAAGATTCACTTTCCATCGCCACATCAAGAACCCGGCATTAAACAAAGGGGAGATTTGAGCTTGAATATCTCCCTCTCCTGTAAAAGGATTATTGATCTGTTATAATTTTTCTTTACAACCAATAAAGAATTTACACACACCCTCAATTTTCCCACCAAATAGCAGCTCTCTTGTTTTGCCAAGACGCGAGCCAGAGAATGCTGAAGAGACGTGGTCTTCGAAGTGGAGACGTAGCTCTCACTTTATCGAACTAACGCAAACTTCGAGTTGGAGATGCAGACTTCTCTTTATTGAAAAGACGCGGCTTTGAATTATTGGGAAGACGCGGCCTTGAATTGTTAGAGTAGACGTGGTTTTGAATTGTAGGAGAGACGCAACCCTGAGTTGATGAAGGGACGCAGCCCTTGGCCATCGAAGGGACGCAGCCCTTGGCCATTTGTTGAGGGACACAACCCTCGACGGTTGAAGAGACACGATCTTCATTTTGTTGAGGGAACGCAGCCTTCAACTTGTTGGAGGTGACGCGGCCTTCATTTTGTGAAGGGACGCGGACTTCAAAACATGGCCCATTGAAGCGTCACTTGCAGTTATAGAGACGCAGTTCTGATGGCGCGACTCTCTATGCGCGAAGATCTCACTGGATCTTTCGAGGCAGAACCGTCGTAGACGGTTGGGGACGCGTGTCCAGATTGAAAATACAAACGACGTTAGGATTTCTCGGGACAAAAATCCACGTGTCATACTCAGACTAGATTTGAGATTTGCGTCGCGAATTAAGGCTATTAATTGGCCTTAAAGAATGGCTTTGATTTTTATGTCGTTAATTACTGGCAATTATCGCCCCGATAAATAGGCCATGAGTTTCTTAACAGTCATTCATCTCGACTGTTTTCCTTCACGGTATGTGCTCTGAAGAACTTTTAGACTATCCTCTTCTCCGGGCATGCATCCAAAGAACTTTCAGAGTTCTTGAAAGAACCCAAAGCTTAAATACTTTCTTGTAATCTTCTTCAAAGATTATCACTGTTAAGTGATTTCAAAATAAAAAAGCATCTCCTCTGGTGCTTTCATGGTCGTATCTTGACAGATGTATCCACCCTCCAGAGAGGTTTTTTTTAGGTAGCAAATAGCCTTCGCCATAATAAGACTTTGTTCTCTTGTAGCTCTGAGATCCAAGCGTCCATACTTTGTTTCTTGATCTCTTCCTGAAATTTTTGAAACTTCTTTATTGAAGTTTAGACAATCAACTTGAGATCCATGCGTCCATGCTCTGCAAAACGCGATTTTCGCATTATCTTGATGAAACACGAGCTTGTAGATTTTCGAGTCCCAAGTTCTTCAGACACAAACATGGTGAACTCCGCGTTTTGAGGCTTGAAACGCGAGTTTTGTATATGAGACTCGTGTTTGGAGTTCATGACTTAGAAAATTTTAAGACTTGTATCTGCTCTTTTGAAGTCTCCAGACACGAACGTAGCGAACTCTGCATCTTAAAAGCCCTATATGCTCTTTTAAAATCTTAGACGCGAGTGTGGCGAACTCTGCGTCTTGATGTCTTAGACGCGGATCTATAATATCTGCGTCTGGAGTTCATAATTTTATAGAGTTTTAAGACCCGCATCTGAGCCTTTAATATATGCCCCATGTTTCAATCATCAGACGCAAGTCTAAAATCGGGCTTGCATTTGGATTTATATTTTCTATCTTTGCAGAGCGTGGTAAACTCTGCATCCATGAGATTCGCGTCTGAAGTTCATGACTTCAGATCCGCGTCTGTGTTTCTAGATTCTTATTTTCTGTCTTTGCAGAAATTTAACCCTCAGATTTTTCTTCTTGCAGGTTGTGGCTATATCGTTGGTGCTGGTTTCAGTTTCTTTGCCGTGTTCATTGATATAGACATGAAACTACCAGTTCGTTCGATTGGCGACCACTTAAGGAGTCAGAACTTCTGTCCAAAGGCGAGAAAGATCCGCGCGGTTCTCGATATACATCAAGATATTATTGGACATGATACACCAGTAAGGTCTCGAATCCTTTCTAATCACAATGAGCATGACGCATTTGAAGGTCACGGGAAAGAGGACGTCACTAGTAAGTCTCGGATCCTTCCTTTACCAATCTTTTTCAAAGAAGTGACAACAACGAAAAACCCATGCTCATTAGATGACTTTCTGATGGTGGAGCTTCCCATTAAGGGAAGGATTACAGCCATGTGAAGACCTTCGCACCAGTTGAACGGGTGGAATCCGAATGCTCCCCTGCATTTTGACCATGAGAAACACCATTGTTCTTCAAGAAGAGAGGAAGTCGATTGTTGTTCCTGGACATAATCAAGAAGACGAACTTTGTATATCTTTAATGTTTTAAGGAGTGAGTGCAACCTTTCGCTAAGCAAAAGGACTTCTATGTACTTCTTTGTTATAACACTCAATCTTATTGGATAATAGAGCGTTTTGTATCACTTTCATGTTTTTGAATATTAATAAAATTGACACTTTCTGCCTTCTTATTTGCCTTGACTTCCCTTTTGCATTGAAAATCAGACAAGTGAAAGTGATTATCATTAGTTTGCTAGAAGCGTAATATTTTAACTTAGCAAGTCAAAGTTGGAGAATTCCATTTAAGGAATTTAAAAAGGTTACTGTCATAGGTGTGATATTAACTTGACAGGAGTTGAATAGGTTTTATGGACTTGCCATTCTATGGATGAGAATGATAAGTGAAGTTTTCACTCCGTGGAGGATTATGATTGAGTCTTCATTAGATGTTTAGTATTAACGTAATCAAGACTCAGCTGGAGATTGGTGTGAACACTGTTAAAGGTGTGATATTAACCTAACAATAATTTTAAGTAAATCTGTCATTCTGTTGACGAGAATAACAAGACTAGACCCGTTAGGGATCTAAGTATTTCTTTACCGTCAGAGATGCGATATTAACTTAACGGGATGGATTGAATCTTGTCAAAGGTGTGATATTAACTTGACAAGGATGTGAGCTAAAAGTGTAATGTTAACTTAGCTCCATAGAAATTTTAGTTTCGTTTGGAAAACCTGAAATCACCACTGTCATAGGTGTAGTATTAAACTTGATAGTGGAGGTAATTCTAGAGGTGTAATTTTGAACTTAGCACTAGTCATCTCGACTTTGATAGGAAAGTTCGAGGGAAAGTCATTGTCATAGGTGTATTATTGAACTTAATAATGAACTGGATGCTAGAGGTGTGATGTTAAACTTAGCATCACTCAAAGCTTCGATATGGAGGCTTGAGGAAAGTGACTGTCAGAGGTTTGATATTAAACTTGACAACAACTTGATCACTGTTAGAGGTGTGATATTAAATTTAACAGTAATTTGTCAGAAATATAGTGTTAATATGACAATAAGAGTTGATTTACAATATGGGCAATTTTGAGGACTTGCCATTCTATTGAGGAGAATTGATAAGTGAAGTTTGGAATGTCAGAGGTGTAGTAGTAACTTGACAATTTTGAAGACATGTGTCTCCACGTAAGGGAGCGACATGTGGAAGTTCGTACTTACTGGGGAGTAGTGAAACTTTTTCACTGTTAGAGGTGTAGTGTTAACATAGCAGTGATCAAGCTTGTGGAGCTACCACTCCATGGGAGGGAATTGGTAGGGGACTTTGGTGGGGAAATAGAATAAATTGTCAGAGATGTAATATCAACTTGACGAACCCCACGAACCCTATTGGGGATTAAGGAAAATGACTTGTCAGAGGTTTACTGTTAACGTGACAAGTTTGTGCTTATTTTGTAAGAGAAATAAACACATGTATTTTTGTGGTCCTACCATTCCGTGAGAGGGAATTGGTAAGAGATTTTGGAGGGGAAGACGGGACCAAGTCCCTTAGGATTTTTAGAAAACCCTCAGCTATCAACGGTTTGGTATGCCTTTACCAACTACCATTTAAGTTGGGCTAGCCATGCTATTCCCCTCAGCATGATGAATTGTCGAGGACAAATGTTAGACTTAAAAGCCAACATTTTCCTCTATCCTTAGCCTTCAGAGGTGTCGGATTTTGATAGATAAACTAGAGAAGAGTAACAAGGCTAAAACTGAAGTTTTACACTTTGTCTTTTCTTCAATGTTTACATCATACATTATGATGTAACCAATGTTTGATCGGCTCGACAATGATCGATTGTAATGTGATTCGTTGAAGAAAGAAGCTTTTCTTTGGCGTTCTTCCAAACATCTTAGATCTGAAAGTTTTTATCAGAGGTGTAATGTTAACCTGATCATGAGAAGAATCTTATTAAGGATAGTACTTCTTTAAGAATCTTCCATTGATCGGCATCAAGAGAGTATCATCATCTGGGATTATGAGACGGTATGCTCCATTTGAGTAGACTGCTCTACTACAAATGGTCCTTCCCATTTGGGCTGAAATTTCCCTTTTGTCTTATACGTCATCACCATGGGTCTTCTGACAGCTAAGATAGGGTCATCTTTCTTGAAAGTCCGCTCCTTGACTTTCTTGTTGAAGGCTGTGAAAATTCGATCTTGATAAAGCTCGATTTGTTATTTAGCTTGCAGGCGTTTCCATCCAAAACTCCCAGTTCCTGAAGCCGCAGTCGATGCTTCTCCTCATTTGTCATCTCTGTTGTCAAGGCAACATGTAGAGATAAGATTTGAATTTATAGTGGGAGTATGACTTCACACCCGTATACCAAAGAGAATGGTGTAGCTTTTGTCAGAGTTTTCACTGTTGTGCGATAAGCCCATAAGTATTCACCTAACTTATCATCCCAATCGTGTTAGCTTTTTGAGACGAATTTCTTGAGAAGTTTCACAATGGTCTTGTTGAAAGCTTTTGCAAGGCCATTAGTGATGGGGTAGTATTCCGTTGAAGACACACTCTGAATTCTGAACTTGTTGCAGAATCTCTGAAATGCTTGGTTGATGAACTGAGGCCCATTATCGTGAACAATATGTCATGGCATGCCAAAGCGATAGACCACGTGATGTTTAATGAACTTGATCATGTCGGATGTCTTTACCTCCCTCAAGGGGATAGCTTCAGCCTATTTGGAGAAGTAATCGGTTATGGTTAAGATAAACTGGTGTCCTTTGGATGAAGGTGGGATGATAGGACCAACAACGTTCATTTCTCACATTTCAAATGGCCAAGAAGAAGTTGTAGGGCGAAGATGTCCTGATGCCTGGTGAATGAAGCACCATGAATCTGACAGGCATGGCATCACTTAGCGTAAGCGATGGCATCAAAGATTATTTTTGGCCAATAATATCCAAGTCTTTGGAGTCGATCTTTAAGTTTTGAACCAAGTTGGTGAGCTCCACACATACCGTCATGAGCCTTTTTGAGTATTTCTTGTGCCTCTTTATGTGACAAGCAGTGGGGAGGATTCCATTATGTGATCGGCGATACAGTGCTCTTGTGATCGTATTATAATAGAATTTAGGGGCTTTCCTTTTAACGGCAGCCGCCTCTTTAGGGTCATCAGGCAAAATACCGTACAATGCGTAGTCGATATACGAGAATCATCAGCCTTGAGCTCTGGACCTACTGAAGTTTCTAGAGTTTCTTTGACTTGAAGGTTCCCTGTTGGAATCTGATTATTTTTTAGGGCGAGTTTTCTAGACAGTACAAGTCATGACTATAGACGAGTACTTTCTCTGTAACTCTAGCTAAAAGAGCCAAGGAGGCAGTCAGGGATGCCAGTGCATCTGCATGCGTATTTTGTGAAAAAATCACCTAGAGGGGGGGTAAATAGGTGATTATGCTAATCTAATGAACTCAATGCGGAATTTAAAAACTTAATGCAATACACTCAAGTGCAATCAACAAGTGATGCACACACAACCAAGCCAAGCAATAATTAATGCACAATATGAATAGTTGCAAGGCACAAAGTAAAGAGAGAGATAGAGAGAGAGTCAATGGATCAAGCGCAAACAACAAGATGTGTTTTGAGGTTGAGCACCCAGCTCTACATCCCCGCCTTCGACACACGAAGGATTTCTAATCCACTAGCTAGTCCACAAAGAACTCTCACAAGGAGTACCCAACTCCTCTCTTTACAACCACAACCTCCTCCTTGAGGCAAGCTCCAATCCAACAAAACAATCACCTCACAACTTGAGGGATTAGCACAAAGCAAACATAAGGATCACCTCACAACTTGAGGGATACAACCCAAAGGCACAAAGCCAAGAAAAGATTGAGTTTACAACTTGGTGGTCTAAACAACAACCACAAACAATTTCTTTCTCCCACACAAAGAACCTATAGAATAAGAAAGTAGATGTTGCTCAAGTGTGGAGAAAACCAATGGAATAGAAATCAAAATCACAAAGAAAATCCTTGGAAAAAACTGAAACCAAGATATAGAAGATGAATCAAAACTCTTTTTCCCAAAAACCCTTTTCTTTGATATTCCAAACCCTAGCAAAAAAACACCAAATAGATTGTTCAATTTGAATCCAAAAACTTCTTTTGATTGCTGTGAAAACACCAGAGAGTAAGGAAAAATTCGCACAAAAATTCTTAGAGAAAACAGGCTATGAATGGGGTATTTATAGACCCCAAAAAAATATAGCCGTTGGCAGCAGAAATGCCAAAAATGAACTGCCGGTCGACCGCTCCGGTCGACCGTCCAACGGTCAAATTCTGCCCGTTGCCAGCTACCGGTCGACCGCCCCGGTCGACCCAAACAAACAGAGAGCTCTGCTCTCAGACCCGGTCGACCCTGACGGTCGACCGTCCCTGTGTCTGCCAAACGTGCACAGATCTGTGCACGTCAGTCGACCGACCTGGTCGACCGACTTCATCCCAAGTCGACTTGGTCAGAAGACTAGTCGACTGGTTGAAGCCTGAAACAGAAAACTGGGTCAGAAAAACAGTTTAAAAAATATTTTGAAAAATCTTTTAACACTCCTAAAAAATTACCAAAAATAGTTTTATCATTTGCATTGATATATAAACATGTGGTAAAAAGTTTAGCTCAAATATCAATCAATATGAACTATTTTGTGTCTTATCATTTTTACCGAAAACCAAAACTATATTTTCTAAAACTTGAATTTTTGAATAGAAAATACATTTTGTCCAAAACTCATCTAAATACAAAAACATGATATTTAAACATTTTGAAGCATGATGCATATGGATAGAAATCCAATATACATGAAACAAATATATATCCATGTTTTTGTCATTAATTCCAAAATATGTTTTGTCAAAAATACCAAAACATAAAACACATGAAATAGACTATCAAACTAAGTTTGTCAAAGAAGATGAAGCATGCATGTATATAGAACAAATCTAATATACATTAAACCATGTAAACTTGTTTTGATATAATATCTATTCATGCAAACCAAGATCGGTTAAACCAAAAACCGAAAACCAAAACATGAAACGTGTGTGTGTTGTGAACTTGAGCATATCATACTTTTCTAATCTTTATAATTTGGATCTAAACACAAAACTAAACTATGGTACCGATGTCTTCTTGTAGAGCGAAAACTCCAAGCCGACTCGATCCAAAACTCCTTGATCCACCGAGCAAGTGCTATATATGATCTTTGACGCTCGGGCTCTTGAATCAACATGTGAAAGCTTCCAAATCATCTTGTTGAAGCTAATCACCTACTAATATCTTGATTAATGATCTGAAACTAAAATCACAAGATTATTAGTACACATAACTACATGAGTTAATCATCATCAAAACTAGGGTGGAAGGCCTTTGGGCCAACAATCTCCCCCTTTTTGATGATGACAAAACTCATGGAGTTATATATGCATGGATTAAAGTTAAGCTTCAAAGAAGCTCCCCCTTAACTCATGCATAAACAAATAAACAATAAATATGGAATGAATATCAAACATGAAACATGAAACATGCATATCTATGCATAAACAATAAAAGGTTCTAGATACCAATGAAATGTTTAAAACAAAACATGCTCTAGAAACCAATTACAAAACATGCTCTAGATATCAATTAAAATTAAACTAAATTAAACTTAATATATGCAAAACATAAACATGCATATATAAACAAAAATACTTCTCCCCCTTTTTGTCAATCATCAACAAAGGGGTACAAACCAAACCAAAACAAAATCTTCTCCTCTTTTTAATATAAAGAATCAACCTTCGATGAGGGGTAAAAACAAAACCAAATCAACAAATCTTTCTCCCCCTTTTTGTTCGAAATAAAAGGTTGAAAACAAGAAAAACAATATTCTCCCCCTTTTGGTCTAAAAAAAAACAAAGTCAATTAGGGGTGACAATCAATTAAGGTACCAATTGAAAATATGTCAAGGAATAGCATCTTGATACCAATTGAAGGAAACAAACAAAAAAAATATTGATACCAATTTTAAACAAAACACATGAGAATCTTGATACCAATTGAAATTTAAACATAATAAATTTTGAATGTTTAAACACAAAAATTTTGATACCAATTGTAAATATTTTCATTTTGAACATATGATACCAAATTTGAATTTTCAATCATAAAGTATGGGAGTACAAATACCAATTGAAAGACAAAATCAAATTTTCTCCCCCTTTATGAAATACAAGCTAAAACAATGCTTAGGCTTGATACCAATTTAAAAGTAATCAATTGAAACAAAATTAACGCTCAAGCACTAGCATAAACAAGATTTTGTGCTTAAAGATATAGGGATATAATAAGCACAAATAAAACATATATATGTATGAAAAATAGATACCAATAGAAATTGATATTCTTGGAATAGAAAGCATACATACATACAAACATATATGAGTATACAAGAAATGTCAAGATTGATACCAATTGAAAGAATTCAATGATACCAATTGAAATAACAATAATATCAAATGTATATCTCATATTACCTAGCCTCCCAATCATGGTTCAAGTTTTAAATGATTTTCATTTTAAAGCATTCATGAACATGATCTCCCATCCATCCTCCCATAGAAGGTAGGGTTTTCAAAATAGATTTGAAAATGTAGTATGTTTGAAAATCTCTACCATAGTGAAGAATACGAACTAGTTATAGGAAAAACTTTTAAAACTAGTACGAAATCCTTCAAGTAAGGAATAAAACAAAATTATTTTTCATGAAACACATGTAAATCACATGATCACTAAGCACTCAAAGTCCATAAAGCCCATATCATAGTCTCATGAAAACAAATCATGAGTAAACAATAAAGTGAGTGTACAAGTAAAATGTGATACATATCGACATGAAAATATTCAATTAAGCTCATATGAAATTCCTTGAGAACATGAAAACATGAAAAACTAGATTTTCATTACCGATAGGAATTATCTAAAAACATGAAAATCATCAAAACGATTTAAACTTCAAGGTATATGTATGTCATGTACAAACTAAAGTATACATACATATCCTAAACATAATGAGTCCACAAGAGTATATGCATGAAGGCACGTGGCTCAAGGATGTACATGTATAATCAATAGTTTGGACAAGATAGACATATACATGAAGTTAAAACACATGATCAAAGAAACATATTCAAAATGAGGAATACAAGTTAGAATGCATGAATCATCAAAACTAGGCTATACTAGCACATCTAATGGGTACAAATAAGCACCCAAGCACAAACATATATAAAGATTTACTTGTGTCCCACTACATGTACAAGTATAAATTCTAGTCTTAATGAAAACTAACTTCTAAACAAGTAATCAAATCATTAAGCATAAAACGGGATATAAATCAACATGAAAGACATAAAAATGATCTTGAAGAAGATCCATATGCTATTAGAATCATGAAATACATAATAGCCTATAAACATCAAAACATGTGCCAAAAACAGAAATCATAAAACACATCACCATTGTTTAGCTATTACGACACATGTTAATTATCAAAACATGAATCATTAAAACAAAAATCATACAATCATAAACATCCAAGTGGTCATAATGCATATGCATGTGCATTAGATCTAGGGCATACATGTTAGTTTAAACAAGGTGAGAACACTAAATATAGATCCATATAAAACATGGGTGTCTCAAGTAACTAAACATGTATAACACTAATCTAATCAATATGACATAAGCATAATGAACAATAAAACAAGACATGCTATGAATAGATGAACATGAAAAGCATGCAAATAAAAATGGGAGTTAGAGAATGATACCAAAACCGATGAAGGTGCATCTCTAGTTCTCCAAACCACGGTGGTTCTCCCACCAAATCCCCTTGAGAGTGAAGCATCCAAATGGTTCTCTTTTAAGCTTAGAACGCATCCACCTCAAGGCACCAATACTCTCACGTGATGCGAGAGCTCCCACCTACATCAAAAGTCAAGGAGGTGGTTTTTGGTACCCATTTTCTTTTGGGTCCATAGGGGTTAGTAT
Source organism: Agave tequilana (assembly GCA_038442645.1). Taxonomy (NCBI): domain Eukaryota; kingdom Viridiplantae; phylum Streptophyta; class Magnoliopsida; order Asparagales; family Asparagaceae; genus Agave; species Agave tequilana. The sequence goes on from JAVJIF010034460.1 coordinate 110,913, forward strand.
CTTTCCTAACCCAAACAAGATTATTTGCTAAATTTTCAACATGTAAGCGATCATAACAAAATCTAGCAAGATGACCTTTTCGGCCACAATGTGTACATGTGTACACATGAGCATACGTGTGATGGTGGTGACCGTGGAAAGCATGTGTATGCCGTGTAGGGTGTGCATGCAAAGATGGAACTTGTTTCTTGCGAACCAAGGTTTCCAAACGTGAATGATTCAATGTGCATTGGATCAAAGTGGAGCCCAAACAATCAACACTCATCTTCAAAACATTTATGTCATTTTCAATACTAGAAGATAAAGTGGAGCATGCAATAGGAGTGCTAGAACAAGAAGTTACACTAGCATGACAAACATAAATATCAATCTCATTTTGCAAAGATTCATTTTTCTTTAAAATAAGATCAAGTTCCTTAGTGATAGAATCAATTTTATTTTTCAAGAAAAGGTTATCTTTAAAAGTAAAATCCAATTTTGAAGATAAAATCTCATTGTGCTTCACAACATCATTACAATCATTTTTGCTTTTCAAAACTTCAATCTCATTAAGGGCAAGGTCTAGTTGAGATCTTAGTGAGTGACGTTCACTAGTGATCTCTTCCTTCTCTTGCAAAACCAATTCAAAATTAGAACACAAATCCTTTAATTCATTTTTCAAAATAAGATTATCCTCTTTCAAAAGATTGTGTTTTTCCACAAAATTTTCAAGCTTTTGAGCAAGTTCTAAATTCAATGTTTGAACTTCAAAACAACCATGGCAATAGGAACTAGAGCTATCATCTATTTGAGAATCCGATTGTACCTCAAGGGAGTTTTTCCCTTGGACCATGAGGCAATGCTCTTCGGACTTTTCTCTCTTAGATCTCCTCATCTTGTTGATAATCCTTAGAAGCTGGGGAGACGTCAATAAGCTCCAAACTGCAAAAGCCGAGTCATAACGATCAAACACCGGTAAAAGATGTTCACTAAGAGATGCTCTAAGTGCTCTAAGTGCTAATGCATTAGCCTTTTTATGTTTGCTACTATTAGGGAATGATTCTTGAGTAGAGGCTTGATAAACTAGATGTCCTAAGCTTTTTAAATGTCTACTCATATTGGCCTTCCAAGCAACAAGTCTAATATGGTCAAACATAGGAGGGCTATCCATGAGAGCAAACTAAATGTGTGCATATGAAAAATGCAAATGAAGATTAGCAAACCAAGATCTCACTCCTAGGTAGTTAAACTTAAATATCAGGAGCGTAGGTTCTGATACCAATTGAAAAAATCACCTAGAGGGGGGGTGAATAGGTGATTATGCTAATCTAATGAACTCAATGCGGAATTTAAAAACTTAATGCAATACACTCAAGTGCAATCAACAAGTGATGCACACACAACCAAGCCAAGCAATAATGAACACACAATATGAATAGTTGCAAGGCACAAAGTAAAGAGAGAGATAGAGAGAGTCAATGGATCAAGCGCAAACAATAAGATGTGTTTCGAGGTTCGAGCACCCAGCTCTACATCCCCGCCTTCGACACACGAAGGATTTCTAATCCACTAGCTAGTCCACAAAGAACTCTCACAAGGAGTACCTAACTCCTCTCTTTACAACCACAACCTCCTCCTTGAGGCAAGCTCCAATCCAACAAAACAATCACCTCACAACTTGAGGGATTAGCACAAAGCAAACACAAGGATCACCTCACAACATGAGGGATACAACCCAAAGGCACAAAACCAAGAAAAGATTGGGTTTACAAATTAGTGGTCTAAACAACAACCACAAACAATTTCTTTCTCCCACACAAAGATCTTATAGAATAAGAAAGTAGATGTTGCTCAAGTGTGGAGAAAACCAATGGAATGGAAATCAAAATCACAAAGAAAATCCTTGGAAAAAACTAAAACCAAGATATAGAAGATGAATCAAAACTCTTTTTCCCAAAACCCTTTTCTTTGATATTCCAAACTATAGCAAAAAAACACCAAATAGATTGTTCAATTTGAATCCAAAAACTTCTTTTAATTGCTGTGAAAACACCAGAGAGTAAGGAAAAATTCGCACAAAAATTCTTAGAGAAAACAGGCTATGAATGGGTATTTATAGACCCCAGAAAAATATAGCCGTTGGCAGTAGAAATGCCAAAAATGAACTGCCGGTCGACCGCTCCGGTCGACCGTCCAACGGTCAAATTCTGCCCGTTGCCAGCTACCGGTCGACCACGCCGGTCGACCCAAATAAACAGAGAGCTCTGCTCTCAGACCCGGTCGACCCTGACGGTCGACCGTCCCTGTGTCTGCCAAACGTGCACAGATCTGTGCACGTCGGTCGACCGACCCGGTCGACCGACTTCATCCCAAGTCAACTTGGTCAGAAGACTAGTCGACTGGTTGAAGCCTGGAACAGAAAACTGGGTCAGAAAAACAGTTTAAAAAATATTTTGAAAAATCTTTTAACACTCCTAAAAAATCACCAAAAATAGTTTTATCATTTGCATTGATATATAAACATGTGGTAAAAAGTTTAGCTCAAATATCAATCAATATGAATGAAACACCCTTCTTCATCAATTTGGTGAAGGGTTGGCATCATCCTGAGAGATTTGAGATAAATCTCCGGATATAGGCCAGTCGCCCTTGCAATTGCTCTCACAGAAGGAGAGCCTTCTCTGACATGGAGTACCCTAAAGTTACTACAAACATGGCAAGCAGAAGTAGGGGAAAACAACCGGCGGTCAACTTCAACGAGTTTGACACAGAACCAGAAGGAGTGTATTGGTATACTTGCACTTGGACTAGTACAGTCACCCCGATCAATTATAGTGCCCTAGCTCAGGGCATTGAAGTAAGTGAATCACTCTCCGCCGTTGTAAAATCGCAGGCCTCGAACTCTTCCATAAAGAAGGAAGCCTTTGCGTACATGACAAATACTCCCGAGGATATGGCCAGGCGCTTTGAACAGCAAACCCAGGTCCAGAGGGAACAATTCAATATGATTCACGCTCAACAAGAATCTATCGATACCCTTAAGCAGATGCTTGTACAATTGCTTGAAGACAAGAGGAAGTCAACCGACAAAGCTTCTTCTAAGAAGTCTAAAGGCAAACAAAAAGAAGGAGAAAGCTCATCTTCCGTACATATCGAGGAGAACTAGCAATCTAATTCCGAATCGTCTAAATCCTCATCTAAGGAAGAAGACAGCCCAGAGAATGGGGGTATTCATTCTAAAAGAATGAGTCAATTGGAGCAGCGTCTGGAAGCCCTTACCAACCAGAAAGGCCTCCAAGAAGCAGGAGTGGTCTGGCCTTATCCAGCCGAGTGGGACCTTGTTCCGTAGCCTCCTAAGTTCAAAGCTCCAACCTTACAGGCTTTCGACGGCAAAGGGTCACCGAACCAACACATCTACTACTTCAAGTCTCAAACGGGAAATGTAGTAAATAATGATGCCATCTTGGCACGTTTGTTCATCGGCACTCTAAAAGGGCTTACCTTTGAATGGTTTATGAAAATCCCAGAAGGCTCCATCAAAAACTGGAGTGATTTGGAAAAGCTCTTACTGACACGCTTCTTTGAAGACAACTCAAAAATTACAATGCCCACTCTCCTGGCAACAAAGCAGCGAAAAGGAGAATCAGTCAAAACATTTGTGGAGAGATTTTAGAATATGACACTTTGATGTCCTAGTGGTATGACCCGGCTACCCTGGTAGAAACATACCGCCACAATCTACAAACTTCACTCCTAGCCCAGATAGGAGTTACTGAAAGCCGCACCTGAAAGCAATTGGTCCAGCAAGGTGAACAGGCTGAAAAAATTATCGCCAGGGTTTGGGCAGAAGAAAAAACCCAGACCTGAAAAGTTGACAAGACGCGCGCCAGAAATATCTTTTCAATCAAAAAGAAAAGATACATTGGCGACAGAGACAAAATCCCCCGTCAAACCTCAGCCGGCCTGGAGAGGTGATTTTTCAAGTCAGCCACGTGCCAACAAGCAGTATTCCTTCAAAGACGAACATGTCGATTCATTGTTCAATTTACTCAACAAGAGCAATAGATTAAAGATTCCTAAGCTAGACATCCTAAAAAAGTCATCAAGTCCGACAATCCTAACTACTGCCTGTATCATAGGATGCTAGGGCATCCCACTAAGAGGTATTATGTCTTCAAAGATATCCTTCAAGCCTGATCGATGCGGAAGTGCTAAAGCTCCGTCCAGAACAGAAAAAAGCGACGCCTAATATGACATCATTTCTTCAGTTTGAAAAACAGCCTCCAGCACGTCTGGGTAGTTCTCATCCCGAAAGGGGAACTAAGAATGATCAATATGGACCCACATCATCAGCAGGAGAAAGGTCTTATACCTATCCCTACACCTCAGGGAGAAATTATGTGGGTTCATCCCGACCTTGTAGATAGCCAACAGTGGACTACTGTTACTAACAGAAAGTCCAAAGGCAAGGCGAAAGCTTCGTCCTGCAATGTGGTGTGCGCTTCTTCCCGGGAAGCAAAAACCGACGTTCTCTCACTAACTTACTCGGAAGAGGAAATGATCGTCCTTGTCGCAGAACTCAATAAACCGCTCGTAGTAGAAACTCGTTTGGGTCAGTCATATTTAAAGAAGTACGACGAGATGATGGCAAGCCCTCCTAAACCTACTGCAGAGCCAACCAAGCCCTCCGTGAAGCAACCTGTGGAGAAGCAGAAAGAGCTTCGGTTTTCCAAGGCTCTCCCAAAGAACAACGTGGAAGGATCTCCAACACCTTACCGCTTTGATGTCCTGGCCCAACAGGCCAATATCCCGGCCAGAATCACCCTTTACGATCTCCTGAGACTATCAAAGTCAACAAGAGAAGCTCTGAGGGAAGCCTTAGTTGACACTGAGGTCTTCATGGCCCAGATCCCAGCTGGACCACAGGAAGAAGATGAAGAGGATTGCCTCCATGCCTCTAATTCCCCCTGCATCACCTTCACACCAGATGACATGCAGGTCAAGGGGAAACATGATCGGCCCCTGTACTTCACAGGGTACATTGGATCATCTGAAGTGAGCCACATTCAGGTAGATCCAGGATCCGCATTGAGCATCATGCCTTGTCGGGTCAAGCAACACTTAGGGATCCCCACCCACCAATTGAGCGCTACCCAAACTACCATCTATGGTTTCAATGCCAATGGTACGCGCCCAATGGAGAAGATCAAGCTCAAATGCTAGATTGGAGATCTAAGATCTAAAGTAACGTGCTATGTAATCGACGCTGACACTTCGTACAATTTGCTGCTCGGGTGACCGTAGATTCATCGTAATTCCATCGTCCCCTCCACTCTCCATCAAGTCATGAAGTACATCTGTAACACCCCGCTCCCGGAATACGTACTTAGTTGCGTATTCAAATTTTTCGATCATATTTTTCGATTTACTTCCTGTATTGGTTTTGTATTATGAGTTGTTTATATGATCGTTTTGCCTTGGATCTGGATTCGTGAACTCGGAGTCAGCCTTAATCTGAACCGGGAACCCGATCCTAGTGAATTACTCGATTTGGTCTTTTCGTTATTCCAATTTGACCGATTTTAGTTTTAAACATCGTTTTCCAATATTTTAGATTTTCTATGATTTTCTGGAATTTTCCTGAATTAAATTGAAAATCTTCAAAACCGGTGTCGACCAGTGTCGCTGACCGATTCTCAGATTTTTAATTTACAAACGGATTAGAATTACTAGAAGTGCCTTTTTATATTATTTCATAAAATCACATTTCCTATCTAAATACTTTTTCTGAGGATTTTATGAATTTATGAAAATTCCACCGGATTCGGAGTCGGCCAGTATCGCTGGTTGATTCCAGGATTTTTAGTTTACAATTGGAACTGAATTCTGAATTCCGCTTTCACTTTACTTCTTAAAATCATATTTTATTCTTTAATAACATTTTTTGGGATTTTTCGGAATTTATCAAAATCCGCCCGACCGGTGTAAACCGGTATCGGCGGTTGACTTCCGGATTTTTAATTTGAAAATGGGATTTTATTTCTGAAAACCGATTTCATATTATTCCTCACGATGACGTTTTCTACCACTGGGTATTTTTGGGGATTTTTCCGGAACAGTCGATATTTCGCGACCATATTATAATATTATTATTTTTGAATCTTTCTTTTCTTTCTTTCTTTCCTTTCTTTTCTCCCACCAACCGCAGCCCACTCCCCTCCACGTGGGCGACACCACCCCCTCTCACCTACCCCCTTTCCCATCAATCCATCTCTCTTTTTCTCTTATCTTTTCTTTTCCTTTTTCCTTATCTTTTCTTTCTCATTTCTCTTCTCTTCTCTCTTCTCTTCTTCTTCTCCATGGTGGCCGACGCCCAAGCAAGACCACCACCGCCGGCGCCTCTGGCCACCACGACGCCGGCGAGGAGACCCCCGAACTCCGGCCATCTCCTTCTCCTCTCTCCTTTCCTTTTTCTTTCTTTCCTTTTCTTTTTCTTTCCAGTTTTCTTTCTTTTCCTCCCCCTAGATCCGGCCACGGCGACCACCACGCCGCCGACCTCCTCTCCTCCGGCACCCCCCGGCGGGGGCTGACTACCGCCGGCGCGACGCCGGCGGCCTTGGGCGCGGCCAGGGGGCCTCCTGGCCCTCTGTGCGCGGGTGTGGAGGGGGCATCAGCCCCCTCCCTTCCTTTCTTTGGGGTGGCCGGAGGCCACCCCTGGCCTACGCCGGCCACTGAGGGCCGGCGCGGCCTTCCCCTCCGCCCTCTGGCCGCACTGCCGCGGCCAGAGCTTGGCCAGGCCAGGGCCTGTTACCCTGGCCGGGGCACTGTTGGAGGGAGGGGGCAGCAGCCCCCTCCCTGTTTTCTTCCCTGGGGTGGCCGCCGGCCACCCCAGCTCTGGCGCCCCGCCGGCGATCTGCCGGCGGCTGGCGGCCGCCTCCGGCCAGGAGGCTTCCAGCCCCCTGAGCGAGAGAAGGGGGCTGATGCCCCCCTGTCCTCTCTCTCTCTCTCCTGTTCTCTCCCTCTCTCTCTCTCTCCTACTCTCTCTCTCTTCCTGTACCCCTCTCTCTCTCCTGAATTCTCTCTCTTCTCTCTCTACTTTCTCTCTCTCTATCTCTCTCTCACTCTAGTCCTCATCCTCTTTCTCTCTCCTCAGTTTCTCTCTCCAGATCCTCTCTCTCATCTCTCTCTCTCCTCCTTTTATAATCTCTCTCCCCCTTTCTCTCTCTAGATCTCCCTTCTCTTCTGTAAATTACTGACGCGGATCTCACCCCCGCGTCCAGGTAACCCCTTAACGTGGATCTTCGCGTTCTTGGCATCTGTTCAACGCAGCCTTCGCGTTCTTGTATCGACGCAGCGCGGAGTTCAGGCCCGCGTCTGTGTCCCTCTTGTGTCAACACGACGCGGAGATAATACCCGCGTCTGTGTCCTCGTACCCTGACTTGAACGCGGGTCTCGAACCCCGCGTTCGTGGCATCTTCGCGACGCGACTCCCGCGTCTCACTCTCAAAAGCCCGCGTCTCCCTGTGTCTCTTTCTCTCTCTAGGTTTTTCCCTCTTTCTCTCTCTAACTCTTTCTCTCTCCTCTTCACCTTCTCTCTCCAATATTTTCATATTATTATATCTTATGGCGCGTGCGCGAGTTCCATGGATTTCAGACTTTTCGGCATTCCGGTGATTTAGGCGAGTGTCCTCGCTCTCGCCTCCATTTGGGTTTCCCGCTTCGTCGGGTCGACATGTATTTTTATTCCATGTTTCTATGTATTTTGCTTTGGGCTGAGTCCCTGTATTTGTGTATGGCCGAGTGCCAATGACTGGACATGTATTGCTCTGTGACGAATGCTTGTATTAGGGTAGTTTCATTCTTGTATACATACCATGCCTGTGATGTATTTTACTGCTTTATACCATGCGTGGCCGACCCTTCGTGGTCGTTGGACTCTGGGTTTCTGTCCACTCCTGGGATGGCTAGTAGTCACCAAGAGTGCGCTTAAACCCCGAGCGTACTTGGCTTCCGGACCCTTCAGCCTCCGGTCCCTCACTATCTCGAAAGAGGCGTGATTGGGATCGTCAGGTTTCTCATTCAGCCTCCGGTCTCTCACTATCTCGAAAGAGACGTGATTGGGATCGTCAGGTTTCTCAGCTCCGTCTGGTGAGCATACTTAGCGCTCAGTGCTTTATTCACTAAATTCGTTTAGGCGAGTTGCTGCCGGATTTCCTACTCGTATCTTAAACCGAGTTGTCCCGGTAACCTCGCAGAGCGCATTAGTGTCTAAACTCTATTCGTTGCCTGTGCCTCCAGCTTGTTTAGCTCCGCCTGGTTATCATGATCAGCTCCAGCGCTTTACCACTAGATTCGTCTAGGCGAGATGCTGCCGGATTTTCTACTCGCACTCAAGCCGAGTCGTCCCGTTAATCATGCCAGACGCTCCAGTGTTAAATACTGTTTGCTGTCTGTGTCTCCAGCTTGCTCAGCTCCGCTTGGTTGTGCTCAGCTACTACTTTATCACGTGCCATGTACTTACCTGACATGTTAACACTTGACATGCTTTATACATGCTACTGTTTAACACTTGTTTGTATCACCTGTCAACTGATGTGTTATCACCTAACTCCAGACATGCTACTTCTTGGCAAGGCCCCTTGTTATGACATGACTTGCCACCAGACTAATATCAACCTCTTGACATGACTTGTTACCTGCCAAATATCATCCTCTTATCATGCTATCACTTGACACCCGGCATGATATACTTGACTCTCATGATTATCACGATAACGGGAATGATGACCTGACATCTTGCTTACAAACTTGATATACGTTACAGTACGAACCAGTACTCCTGATATGCATGTATTCCTGATATTCCTGACTTGTTCCTGCTCATTCCCGGAACCTGATAATCATCTAATAAACCGTAAAATGAGACAACTTGTATCGGGTCGGGGGAAACTTGCGGCTATCAATATGTGTTCGTGTTTACAGTGGTACTAGGCATGTTATGCAACTAAAACTTCCGGTCTGACCTGTGGGCCTCCAGGCGACCGAGGGGAGTGCTGGCTCCCTCCTTCTTGGTACCATCTTGATAAGGGCATTCTATAAGACCCTTCTGTAGGCCTTGCGGCCGGTTCCATACACCAGCGATGGAACGTCCTGGGTCGTGGTCCCGGGCATGTACGGGACCCACTGTAAACATAGTTCGTTGATACCCCCGTTGGTTTCCAATAACAACCTTACTTTACTCGGATGTGGATCTATGTGTGCTGGGACGCTAGTTCACATATCTAGACATCAGGGTAAGACGAGTAATAATAATAATAATAAAAGATGCCAACCATGGATCAGTTGTATGCTTTGCCGAGTTTGCTTTCATCGGGTTTTACATCGGATTTCCAGTTTTATGGTTATTATTATATTAGCTGCTCATACCCTGCTTTATCCCTTGTCTTCTATTCTACCAGTCTCCTGTTCTTATCTTATCATACCCTGAGTACTCCCTGTCTAACATCTACTTGCTTACATGCTTCTGCTCACGACACGGTTTTCAATGCATGATTATGATTCGGTTTTATCGATACATTTGTACTTATCTCAGCACGCCATCTGGCTTTTGTATCACCACTCGCCTGGGGAGTTTCATCTGACTCCCTGGATCCTCATGTCCAGGTCCTGGGCTTGGAGCATGTCGGAGCTTGGAGCTTGTAGAATCCCAGTTGCTGACCTGTAATGCGCAGTGGTAGCGTGGATCTCCAGCAAATCATCCAGAGCTCTATCCTTCCAGGGCCCCCTTGTGTGCCTCTCGAGTTTTCCTTTTGTAAACTCGTGAGTGCCTCTGTACTGTTCATACTTGTACATCTCTTTGTAATCTCGCAATTGCGCATATCAGTGATGTAATATTCATGTAATATTGGATCACCTCTGGTGATAACTTTGTAATTGTACTCATATTTGGAATGTATAATGCACCACTTGCTTCTGTACTCTGATTCTTGCATGTACTGATGCTTAGCATATATACGTGAGGGTATTTCTGACCTGCGTATATACGTCACAGTAACGTCTCCGTACCCGCCGGATCGGGGCGTTACAGGGTGGTATCAGAGCCTAGGCTCTCGCATCCTCAGTACGTCCAGATGGCAAATTAATGGTAAAAAAATTTGCAACTGGAATGCATGAGTCCTGGTTATACAGTCCAACTACAAGTACAGAGTTATCTATTTTCTTGATCATCCTTTCTTTGATTCCTAATCCCTTCCATCTTTCCCCTGTTTTGATTTTTCGAAGCCTTATACCAACTTTAGATATGAGTAGACTAGAGAGGTAGTGGCTGGTTCTGAAGAAAGCTATTATATGATCTCTTCGGCTGACTCTATGGTGTTCGGGTATTCCCAGGATTGATCCTAATCGGGTTATCTTTCAGAAGTCAGTTGTCGGAATTCTCTACGGATATTCTACATTCTCGGCTATATCTTTCAGAGTGATTGATGCCTGGTATTCGGAATTCTCAATTATCGGTCTTCTTTATTATGCTTAGGACTATCAGGGTTTTCTTTATCTTCAGTATTCTGGCTCATTCTCAGAGTGACATTAAGTATGCAGTACAGCGGGAATTCTATTGCAAAGTTATGTTATCAGTCAGTATTATTCGGCATCGTTCGAAGACTTATACAGTCGGAAGTGCAAAGGATGTCTATATTCAGATTATTGTTCAGTCAACTTGAGAGCCCTACCTATAGTGCTTCATATCTTAATTGGTATAAATTCCGCCCTTGTCCTCCTTGTGTTCAATTTACCCCTTATCGAAATTGCGAGGACGCAATTTTTTGTAAGGTGGATGGATTGTAACACCCCGCTCCCGGAATACGTACTTAGTTGCGTATTCAGATTTTTCAATCGTATTTTTCTATTTACTTCCTGTATTTGTTTTGTATTATGAGTTGTTTATATGATCGTTTTGCATTGGATCTGGATTCGTGAACTCGGAGTCAGCCTTAATCTGAACCGGGAACCCGATCCTAGTGAATTACTCGATTTGGTCTTTTCGTTATTCCGATTTGACCGATTTCAGTTTTAACATCGTTTTCCAATATTTTAGATTTTCTATGATTTTCTGGAATTTTCCTGAATTAAATTGAAAATCTTCAAAACCGGTGTCGACTAGTGCCGCTGACCGATTCCCGGATTTTTAATTTACAAACGGATTGGAATTACTAGAAGTGCCTTTTTATATTATTTCATAAAATCACATTTCCTATCTAAATACTTTTTCTGAGGATTTTATGAATTTATGAAAATTCCACCGGATTCGGTGTCGGCCAGTATCGCTGGTTGATTCCAGGATTTTTAGTTTATAATCGGAACTGAATTTCTGAATTCCGCTTTCACTTTACTTCTTAAACTCATATTTTATTCTTTAATAACATTTTTGGGATTTTTCGGAATTTATCAAAATCCGGCCGACCCGGTGTAAACGGTATCAGCGGTTGACTTTCGGATTTTTAATTTGAAAACGAGATTTTATTTCTAAAAACCGATTTCATATTATTCCTCACGATGACGTTTTCTACCACTGGGTATTTTTGGGGATTTTTCCGGAACAGTCGATATTTCGCGACCATATTATAATATTATTATTTTTGAATCTTTCTTTTCTTTCTTTCTTTCCTTTCTTTTCTCCCACCAACCGCAGCCCACTCCCCTCCACGTGGGCGACACCACCCCCTCTCACCTACCCCTTTCCCATCAATCCATCTCTCTTTTTCTTTCTTTTCTTTTCCTTTTTCCTTATCTTTTCTTTCTCCCTTCTCTTCTCTTCTCTCTTCTTCTTCTTTTCTTCTTCTCCATGGTGGCCGACGCCCAAGCAAGACCACCACCGCCGGCGCCTCTGGCCACCACGACGCCGGCGAGGAGACCCCCGAACTCCGGCCATCTCCTTCTCCTCTCTCCTTCCTTTTCCTTTCTTTCCTTTTCTTTTTCTTTTCCAGTTTTCTTTCTTTTCCTCCCCCTAGATCCGGCCACGGCGACCACCACGCCGCCGACCTCCTCTCCTCCGGCACCCCCCGGCGGGGGCTAACCGCCGCCGGTGCGACGCCGGCGGCCTTGGGCGCGGCCAGGGGGCCTCCTGGCCCTCTGTGCGCGGGTGTGGAGGGGGCAGCAGCCCCCTCCCTTCCTTTCTTTGGGGTGGCCGGAGGCCACCCCTGGCCTACGCCGGCCACTGAGGGCCGGCGCGGCCTTCCCCTCCGCCCTCTGGCCGCACTGCCGCGGCCAGAGCTTGGCCAGGCCAGGGCCTGTTGCCCTGGCCGGGGCACTGTTGGAGGGAGGGGGCAGCAGCCCCCTCCCTGTTTTCTTCCCTGGGGTGGCCGCCGGCCACCCCAGCTCTGGCGGCCGCCTCCGGCCAGGGGGCTTCCAGCCCCCTGAGCGAGAGAAGGGGGGCTGCTGCCCCCTGTCCTCTCTCTCCTGTTCTCTCCCTCTCTCTCTCTCCTACTCTCTCTCTTCCTGTACCCCTCTCTATCTCCTGAATTCTCACTCTTCTCTCTCTACTTTTTCTCTCTATCTCTCTCTCACTCTAGTCCTCATCCTCTTTCTCTCTCCTCAGTATCTCTCTCCAGATCCTCTCTCTCATCTCTCTCTCCTCCTTTTATAATCTCTCTCCCCTTTCTCTCTCTAGATCTCCCTTCTCCTCTGTAAATTACTGACGCGGATCTCACCCCCGCGTCCAGGTAACCCCTTAACGCGGATCTTCGCGTTCTTGGCATCTGTTCAACGCGGCCTTCGCGTTCTTGTATCGACGCAGCGCGGAGTTCAAGCCCGCGTCTGTGTCCCTCTTGTGTCGACACGACGCGGAGATAATACCCGCGTCTGTGTCCTCATGCCCTGACTTGAATGCGGGTCTCGAACCCCGCGTTCGTGGCATCTTCGCGACGCGACTCCCGCGTCTGCGACTCCCGCGTCTCACTCTCAAAAGCCCGCGTCTCCTTGTGTCTCTTTCTCTCTCTAGGTTTCTCCCTCTTTCTCTCTCTAACTCTTTCTCTCTCCTCTTCACCTTCTCTCTCCAATATTTTCATATATTATATCTTATGGCGCGTGCGCGAGTTCCATGGATTTCAGACTTTTCGGCATTCGGTGATTTAGGCGAGTGTCCTCGCTCTCGCCTCCATTTGGGTTTCCCCGCTTCGTCGGGTCGACATGTATTTTTATTCCATGTTTCTATGTATTTTGCTTTGGGCTGAGTCCCTGTATTTGTGTATGGCCGAGTGCCAATGACTAGACATGTATTGCTCTGTGACGAATGCTTGTATTAGGGTAGTTTCATTCTTGTATACATACCATGCCTGTGATGTATTTTACTGCTTTATACCATGCGTGGCCGACCCTTCGTGGTCGTTGGACTCTGGGTTTCTGCCCACTCCTGGGATGGCTAGTAGTCACCGAGAGTGTGCTTAAACCCCGAGCGTACTTGGCTTCCTGTAACACCCCGTTCCTGGATTACGTACGTAGATACGTATTCTGATTTTTCTAGCATATTCTTTAATTTATCTTGTATTTGTTTTTGTTTTATGATTATGAGTTGTGATTGCTTAGTTATTGAGTACCAGATCTGGATTCTTAGACCTAGAGTAAGCCTTGACCCGGACCGGGGAACCGATACCAGCCAATAGCCCGATTTGACTTTCTGGTAGTCCGATTGGACCATTTTCAGTTCAGAGACTGTTTCTAATATTTTAGATTTTTCATGATTTTTTGGAATTTTCTGAAATTTTTCTGCAAAATCTCCAAAACCGGCGTCGGTCGGCATCGCTGACTGATTCCCGGATTTTTAAATTTCAAATGGGATCAAATTTTCAAAAACGGCTTTCACGGTACATCTTAGAATATCATTTTCTAGCTAAAAACATTTTTTTGGGATTTTTCAAATTTTATCAAAATTTGACCGATCCTGGTGTCGGCCGGTATCGCCGGAAGATTCCAGAATTTTTATTTTGAAAACTACACTATATTTTTCGAATCCGATTTCACCAAACATCTTAAATAATATTTTCTATTTTTGAGAATTTTTCGGAAGGATTCTGAAACAGTCGAATTTTTGCCTTATTAAAATAATAATAAATTTGCCGTCCTTTCTTTTTCTTACTTTTACCTCTCAAATCCTCTACTTATTACTTCCAGAATATTATATCAATTTATTATCTAATAAAATATTTATTTATAAATTTTTAACTATTTTTAATCATTTCCTTTAATTTTTCCATTTTCTTTTCTTTTTCTTTCTTTTTCTTCTTTCTTTTCTTCTCCTTCACTCCAACACCATTCCCTGCAACTCCCAACAGCGGCTGCAGCAGGGAGCAGTCCATCATGGACTGAGCAAGATTTTTCCCTCACTCCATCTCCCTTAATCATCTCTAATCATATCCATTTTAATCATTTTCCCTTTTATCTTCTCTCCTTAAAATACCTCCTTCATTTTAACTTCATCTTCAACCCAACAACTCAACTCCCACTCACGCACACCACCTCCACCATCACCACCGTCGCCCTAGCCGCCGCCCAAGCCGCCGCCACCGCGCTCCCCACCACCCCACAACACCCCTCCACTTCCAACAACCCCAAACTCCACCTCCTCCACCTTCAATTTCACCATAACCCATCTCATCTCCACCTTCAATTTTTCCAAAATTCCCCATCTCCACCAACAATTTCACCACCATAACTACTCCATCACCACCTCCTCTACCTCCTCCAACTTCCCACCACCACCAAACATCATCACCACCACCACAACCACCACCACCATCACCACCATCAACATAACAACAACAACAACAACAACAAACTCACCCCCTCCCTCCTCTCCACCGCGCGCGCCGCCACCACCTCCCCGCCGGCGGCGCCGCCGCCGGCCTGCAGTCGCCGCCGCCGGCCTACAGCCGGCCGGCCACCCCCCACACCCCCCTCCTTCTTCTTCTCTTTTCATTTCTTTCTTACTTCTTTCTTTCCTTTTTTCATTTCTTCCCAAATAAAACAAACTTCCCCTCTCTTTCCAAAAATACCCCCACCTACTTTTTAAAACTACAACCCTCTATTTACAACCCCTACCCCTCTCATTTAAATCCCAATTCATTTCAAACTATACCATATTTTCCCTCCCTTTTTCCTACAAATTTCTCTCTCCTCTCTCTCTCCTCTCTCATTCCCTCTCTAATAATTTTTATAAATATTTATAATTATATATTTTAATATATATTGTGGGCTTGAGGTTACTCGGACGGTTCGCCGATTCCCGGATTTTAACCGGTATTTTACCCGGTTTCAGGCGAGTACAGTTCTTTTAACATGCATTTATTTTATCATTATGCTAGTAACAGTCCTTTTGGTATTCCATGTTCCATATCTAACAATTGTTATCCTGCTTTTATATATGATATGGGAGTTGATATGTGTATCACCGACACTGACATGTTACACTGATGTTTGCCATGCTATATTTGTACATGATACCGGACCACTAGTACCTGCCATGTTATAGTTGATACACGATATATGACTCTAGTACTTATCATGCTATATGTGATAGGTGATACCCGATACCTGTACTTGCCATGCTATACCTGACCCCGATATATGACACCAGTACTCATCATGCTACATTTGACATATGGTGCCTGACACCGGTATTTGCCTTGCTATATTTGACCCATGATATATGACACCGGTAATAGCCGTGCTATATTTGATATATGATACTTGAGACTAGTACTTGCCATGTTATATTTGACATATGACACGGATATTGGTACCTGCCATGCTATATTTGTCATATGATACTTGAGACCAATACTTGCCATGCTATATTGACACATGACACGGACACCGGTTGATGTCATATTTATAATGGTATCTGAAGTGTCGTGTGGGGCGCGTAATGATAAGTCCCCGGAAGCAGTAGCCTGAATCTGAAGTGTCGTGTGGGGCGCGTAATGATAAGTCCCCGGAAGCAGTAGCCTGTACTCCTGAGCATAGTCCCTAGCTGAGATGGGACCCACTATAAATATGAGCCATCAGATTTATCAGTTTCCAAATAATAACTCGTCTTATTCATAAGTGGATGTATGTGTGCCGGTTAGCACATACAAAAGCATATGAATCGGATGAATAACATAAAACAACCAAACAGTAGTAATGTTAGGAACGTGTGATATTTGGTCTCTCCTTTGTTCGGGTCCTGATACTCACATATCAGACCCGGGTAAGTTCTACAGAGTGCGAACTCTAGTATGGACTATCAGTGATGTGAGACACTGGTAGGGAGGCGATCAAAATATCAGATGGTACTGACTATTATTACTGGATTAATTAAAAAGCTATACTTTTATATTCTCCAGTTACAGTATTATGTTCTGAGTTGACACTATGCATTATGACATGATATATGTGGCACAAGGATTATTACTGACACACCTTAGTTCTGTTACCCTGAGGGCAACTCAAGTTGTATGAACTCAGATGATGGTGACACCGGATATGTGGTATATAGATAAGGGTTTCCTTGTTTGGATTATCCCCTTGACGTATCACTCCATGAATCCATAATCTGAGCTTATATAACTAGTTTTGCCCATGTTTATATTTATCGCGTGTTTAGTGCATTTATCACATGTTGCCATATTTGTCGCATGATTATGTGTACCTATACTCTCCATACCGTTTTTCATGCATGTTTTCCGATTCAGATTTACTGATATACATGTATTTACTTGATCTCGGATTTACTGTCATTTTCATTATAATACTTGTCATTTCCTGTACCTGCATGCCTGGACCACATCACTTGATCATGTACACGTGTGCCTGTTATGCACGCCATCTGGCTTCATTCTTTGTACTCGCTGGGGTTGCTAACAACCCTGGATTCTCATGTCCAGTTCCTAGAGTCTGGACCGTGGCGGCCTTGCTGTATCTGATCAGAGTAGCGCAGCGGGAGCGTGGTTAGCAGCTACCTATCTGGACCTTCTTCCTTCCCGCCTCTTCTTGATTGGCTCGCGAGATTTTCATCTTGCCACTCGTGAGTACTTTTCAGTATTTCATATTGTGCATCCTGCTTTTGTGTCTCTTAGTGATCATATATTCTTCAGATATTATATCATGCCTTGTGATAGCTGTGTACTGGTGTTATTATTGTTGGATTGTATATTACCACTATGCTTCCGTACTCTGACCCCTGCCTGTATTGATGCTTAGCGTATATACGTTAGGGTATTTTCGACCTTCGTATATACGTCGCAGTAACGTCTCCGTACCCTCCGGATCGGGGCGTTACACTTCCGGACCCTTCAGCCTCCGGTCCCTCACTATCTCGAAAGAGGCGTGATTGGGATCGTCAGGTTTCTCATTCAGCCTCAGGTCTCTCACTATCTCGAAAGAGACGTGATTGGGATCGTCAGGTTTCTCAGCTCCGTCTGGTGAGCATATTTAGCGCTCAGTGCTTTATTCACTAAATTTGTTTAGGCGAGTTGCTGCCGGATTTCCTACTCGTATCTTAAACCGAGTTGTCCCGGTAACCTCGCAGAGCGCATTAGTGTCTAAACTCTGTTCGTTGCCTGTGCCTCCAGCTTGTTTAGCTCCGCCTGGTTATCATGATCAGCTCCAGCGCTTTACCACTAGATTCGTCTAGGCGAGATGCTGCCGGATTTTCTACTCGCACTTCAAGCCGAGTCGTCCTGTTAATCATGCCAGACGCTCCAGTGTTAAATACTGTTTGCTGTCTGTGTCTCCAGCTTGCTCAGCTCCGCTTGGTTGTGCTCAGCTACTACTTTATCACATGCCATGTACTTACCTGACATGTTAACACTTGACATGCTTTATACATGCTACTGTTTAACACTTGTTTGTATCACCTGTCAACTGATGTGTTATCACCTAACACCAGACATGCTACTTCTTGGCAAGGCCCCTTGTTATGACATGACTTGCCACCAGACTAATATCAACCTCTTGACATGACTTGTTACCTGCCAAATATCATCCTCTTATCATGCTATCACTTGACACCCGGCATGATATACTTGACTCTCATGATTATCACGATAACGGGAATGATGACCTGACATCTTGCTTACAAACTTGATATACATTACAGTACGAACCAGTACTCCTGATATGCATGTATTCCTGATATTCCTGACTTGTTCCTGCTCATTCCCGGAACCTGATAATCATCTAATAAACCTTAAAATGAGACAACTTGTATCGGGTCGGGGGAAACTTGCGGCTATCAATATGTGTTCGTGTTTACAGTGGTACTAGGCATGTTGTGCAACTAAAACTTCCGGTCTGACTTGTGGGCCTCCAAGCGACCGAGGGGAGTGCTGGCTCCCTCCTTCTTGGTACCATCTTGATAAGGGCATTCTATAAGACCCTCCTGTAGGCCTTGCGGCCGGTTCCATACACCAGCGATGGAACGTCCTGGGTCGTGGTCCCGGGCATGTACGGGACCCACTGTAAACATAGTTCGTTGATACCCCCGTTGGTTTCCAATAACAACCTTGCTTTACTCGGATGTGGATCTATGTGTGCTGGGACGCTAGTTCACATATCTAGACATCAGGGTAAGACGAGTAATAATAATAATAAAAGATGCCAACCATGGATCAGTTGTATGCTTTGCCGAGTTTGCTTTCATCGGGTTTTACATCGGATTTCCGGTTTTATGGTTATTATTATATTAGCTGCTCATACCCTGCTTTATCCCTTGTCTTCTATTCCACCAGTCTCCTGTTCTTATCTTATCATACCCTGAGTACTCCCTGTCTAACATCTACTTGCTTACATGCTTCTGCTCACGACACGGTTTTCAATGCATGATTATGATTCGGTTTTATCGATACACTTGTACTTATCTCAGCACGCCATCTGGCTTTTGTATCACCACTCGCTTAGGGAGTTTCATCTGACTCCCCTGGATCCTCATGTCCAGGTCCTGGAGCTTGGAGCATGTCGGAGCTTGGAGCTTGTAGAATCCCAGTTGCTGACCTATAATGCGCAGCGGTAGCGTGGATCTCCAGCAGATCATCCAGAGCTCTATCCTTCCAGGGCCCCCCTGTGTGCCTCTCGAGTTTTCCTTTTGTAAACTCGTGAGTGCCTGTGTACTGTTCATACTTGTACATCTCTTTGTAATCTCGCAATTGCGCATATCAGTGATGTAATATTCATGTAATATTGGATCACCTCTGGTGATAACTTTGTAATTGTACTCATATTTGGAATGTATAATGCACCACTTGCTTCCGTACTCTGATTCTTACCTGTACTGATGCTTAGCGTATATACGTGAGGGTATTTCTGACCTGCGTATATACGTCGCAGTAACATCTCCGTACCCGCCGGATCAGGGCGTTACAACATCGATGAAAGTAGGAAAGTCCGAACATTGATTGTCGAAAGGCATCCATTCAAGGGGGTAGAGAACTATTTCATAGACTCCCTCCTGTACCAAGACTCTTGGGGACAAACGAGAACCCACAGCCAGAGGAACCAGACTCTGGTAATGAAGCTGACACTGAGCCAGAGGTGGAAGAAGAGTGCATGTGGGAATTAAATCCACTTGTAACAAGCATTAATAAGCTCGATGTTAATAACACCGCCGATGATGTAGGCGAGTGGTATATTAATGAAGAGTTAAATTTGGCTTACTTTTCTGTGTTTGCTTCTGAATCAGTGTCAGACACTAGTACTGATTGGTTGCTAATGTTGCATATTTAATGTCACATTTCCATACTTATTTTAGAATAAAAGCCTGCATTGTCCTAATTATTTGATTAATTTATTTGCAGGCCCAATCTTTAAGGAGATGAAGAGAAATGAGCCCAAAAGCCCACCAGAATTCTGAATTAAATCAGAGTTAATTCGCACACATAAAATCAGGGCAAAATCAAGAGGTTGAAACCGGTTGAGAAGAATCCTCTCAGAATCAATCGGTTAAAGCCAAGAATCCAAGGCCATTTCGTCAGAATCCGGAGCTCAAACAAAGAAACCAACAAAGGATAAAGTCAGAAGAAACTCTTAGGATGACCCACCAACAGGGTGTGGCCATCTGGCCACACCCTGGCCGCGGAAACGCGGCTTGGACCGCATTTTCGCGGCTTTGTTGGGGAGTTAGGGGGAGCATTTGCTCCCCCGACCTCCCCGGGATCTTGGTGGTTGGGTTTTCTGCCTATAAAAGGCCATTATGTGCACTGAAAATGGACGCCAATGCAGATTAGGATTTAGCCTAGTTTTAATTCTTTATAGTTTAGGTTTTTCTTTTCTTATTATGTAATTTGTATGTAACTTAGGGTAGAAGAAGATTCATGTAAGTAAGAGAGAGGGGCTGATGTTGAGAGTGACACCGACGATGTACCATACTCCTTTCTTTCATTGTCTCAGCAAGTAATAAAGGTAAATGATTTGTTTGTTTTCTATTCTGCTTTACTTTACATTTGTTTTGCTTTCCTCTTCCTCTTCTACTTTACCTTGGTTGTATTTGTTGAGTGTACAAGTGAATTCCAAAGCAAGTATAACCAAGCTACGTGAGAGCCAGCGATAGTTCATGAAGACGTTCTCCTCTTCCAAGATCCGCATCACTTCGTTCTTCTTATGCTTGACGATATAATGTGCACGGGGACCGAGCTCGAGTTTATGATCTATGCGTTGAACGCCTCTGAAGCAAAAAGGTAGAACTTGCAAAAAGGTTTCCAAGTAAGTCATCAATCAACCTAGGTAAGTATCTCTTCACTTTTCTTTCTTTCTTTTCTTTCTTAGTTTAGATCACCAACCACTTCTTCCAAATCGTTTTCATTCTTCTTTCCACTTCATTGTACATAATCACTTTCTTTTGTTTTTGAATTTTCCAACTTCTTCATCTTCCATTTTCTACTAACTTTAACTATACTTTCTTTTTCCATTTTATAACTTTAAAACAGAGAAGAACTTTCGCTTATTTTCTTAACGATTTCAATAAAGAACTGTAAAGCTTCCATCGCAAACCCTCCTTGTGGATCACGACCCGCATAGCCACTTGCTATAGCGGAAGAATTGAGCACTTGCACATTTTCTTTCTTAAGTTCTATAATCTCGTATTTTTTGTGCAGGTTGTACCTCAATCAAATTTTGGCGCGTTGCCGGGGAGGGTAAAACGGTTTTTATTGAAATCTGAATTTTATTGAAAATTTTTAGAACTAAACAAATTTTCTTCTCTGTTGCAGGTTACAGGGCAAGCAAAGTAGGAAAATAAGTTTGCAGTGACATACAAGTGGTATTGGGCCTCTGCTCTAGAAAGCAGAGACCCATTGCCCTCTGAATTGCCACGTTTCCACGGCAAAAGCCGCGGATCCGCGGCAATAAAGAGCTGACTACTAACAGATTTTTGCAGGGCTGCTAGCTTTGCAAATTCTAGTTTGCTGCAATTATTATTTCTTATATGCCATCACAAAAACCTGCTAATAATCAACAGTAAAAAGTTTGTTGCAAAAGTTAAAAATTGATTAGACGTTTGCATTTTAGGCACGTGTCTTTTCAATTCATTTACTTTTACTGTTGAAGAGTACTGGAGCAAGGTACGTGTGCATTGCATTTAGCATAGGACTCACTTCTTGGTTGATTTATATCGCTTTGAGTGAATCTTACATATCTTGTACACTTGCACAAATTGATCTTAAGGGCACTAACCCATTAACAAGATAAGGTGGGGATTTGATCACCCTTCTTTAGCCCAAAAATCACATTCCAAGCACTCACTAACCCAAGCCTAACTAAAATTGAGTAGACGTTGGCCCTAGGGACATCTCGGACTCAATTAGGAGATTATCCTAAGGGGGAAAAATGTTGGAATCTAACTCCTGCAAAATCAGTGTCTAGGAAAGGGATTGAGGGCCGAAATCCCGAAGGTTGGTGGTTATTTAATTAAGGAACGTCTTTGACGGAAAACCTCCCACCAACCTTGCCCTGACCTGGCTGATTAGCTTGTGGTTAAAGTCTACATTAGACCTCCCGTGGACAGTCTAACCAGTTAGGAGTCGTCTAGGTCCTAAGTCTACCCTAACTTAGGCTAGAATTTTTTCTTTTTTTTGTTTATTTGTTTGTTT
The DNA here is from genome assembly GCA_038442645.1 of Agave tequilana. Taxonomy (NCBI): domain Eukaryota; kingdom Viridiplantae; phylum Streptophyta; class Magnoliopsida; order Asparagales; family Asparagaceae; genus Agave; species Agave tequilana. Next base: position 133,004 of record JAVJIF010034460.1, read on the forward strand.
TTCTTTGTTTGTATTCTATTGTGTGATATGGACCATAATAATAATTTTTTCAACTACAATAATAATCCATATTACACACCGACTTCATTTTCGGATATTACCAACCCGGCATATCATAACTTTGACCAACCTAGTGTGCCGGATTGGTCTTATCCGAATCAATATGACCCATACCCCCCATCTAATAAATATAATTTCCATAATGAATTCAACTCTTCACCGAGTCAGTGGGGATTCACCTCCCCCGAGCATAATTTCCAACCACCTTGTCCTTCTTCTTCACCTAGACCACATTATGTTCAAGATTCATACTCAGTTCCACCCGTCCAAAATAGGAAACCATCAATTATGGAAATGAGTATGCGTGAGTCCAAACACAAATCCCAAAATCTGATGGACTCACAATTTCACTACCACTTTCAAGACAATTCTTCATCTTTTCATCAAAACAATGAACCTATCAACTATGAAAAGATGCTTGAAGCCATGACTCAGGCTCAAAACACTCGTAATCGTGACATAGATATGATGGTCGAATCTCTACGTTCCCACCGTCCTGATGTCACTAACTATTCTGTTAGAGCCGAAGAGTTATGTAGTTTTGGAAATCAAGATTCCATTTCAGAACAACCATGTGAACTTACCCAAACTCCAAATGATATTGATAGTTTGGCTAGTTTTCCTTTTCCTGAAATAGAACTTGAAAATGATTATGATCCTGAACCCCAACTTAGTGATTCAATTCTTCTTCCTGATTCAATAATGACTCCGGTATCTTCACCTGACTTCAATCTTTTCCCGGAGTCAACATTGGATCCTGTACCAATTCATAATGAAATTGAATCACCCATCTTTGAGGATCATATTGAACTTGACCAATTATACACTTTTGAAGATCCTATTGACAAATTGGCAAGTTCTCAATTTTTTGATATTGAACTCAATGAGATATGTGACTTAGATTCCCAAATCTGTGATCCAGTTCAACTTTCTGAATCAATATTGACTCCTGTTGTGTTACCAAACTTGAGTAATATTTTAGAGTCAGTTTTGATTCCTCCACCCATCATTCCTGAACTAGAAATCACCCAAATTAGGTCACATCTCATTGTTAGAAAATACATGTGGACTTGAGTTTCAACTTCTTGACTTGGACCCAATTCCTAAACCAATTTCGACTCTTGAACCTTTACTTGATTTAAGTCCCCTTCCTGAGTCGGTATTAGTTCCTGTCCTTCCTGAGTCCAAGTCAACCGTTCTATCATTTCATACTCCTTTCTGGGACGAGGTGGTTGACAAATTTGACTCTGAAATCAGTTATGGAATTTGGAAATTAGATGGGGTCAAATACTTAATAAAAATCCTTTATGGACAAATCTTTTTAATGGGTTATATTAAAGATATTTCTGGTGGGTTCCTCCGAGACCCAAGAAAAGTTGATTGGTCCGCGTTTCGTGGACCAATCATACCACCACCGGAACCACCACCTTAAGGTAACCATTTTCCTTCCCTTTCTTCTTTTTCATGCATCTATGCATTAATTCATACATTGAGGACAATGCATGAGATAGGTGTGGGGGAGGGTCTAACATAACTTTTCTTTTTCTTTAAAATAAAAAAAATTTAACATTTTTCTTTACTTTTAAAAAACTTTTTGAAAAATAGAAACAATATTTTGACTTATTTTTGTAAGAAATTAAGTTAATCTTAAGGAATAGGAAAATCCAAATTAGGATTTCTTATACTTGGTCAAAATAAGATTATTTGTTTGATTTATAGAGTTAGGAAGATAATTTGTCAAAGTAATTTAGTCTTGATCTTTACATTGATGAAATATGCACACTTCATACACTTACACACTTAGGGTTCAAAAACAAAGATTCTTATACCTTATAAAATATATATATATATATATATATATATATATATATATATATATATATATATATATATATATAAACAAATCTAATTATTGATTAGCTAGGTGCTTTGGCCTAAGAAAGCCTTAGTATTTATGCAAAAGATAATTAGATGAGTATGAAAAAAAAGTCTAATTATTGATTAGCTAGGTGCTTTGGCCTAAGCAAGCCTTAGTATTTATGCGAAAGATGATTAGATAAGTTTGAAAAGAGAAATCCTCTGATTAAGCTGGGTATTTGTGCCTAATAAAGCATAAGTATTCACGCCTAAAAGAGGTTCATATAATAAAATTCTTAGTTTTGTGGCCTTGTTAGCTCGAGTCCTTAAGTCCTTGGGGGTGTTTTCTCACCTGGTGCCCTAAGACCGTTCGGTTTGGGAGTCATCGATTAAAGGCTCGTTACATGGGCAGATTAGAAAGCCTAATAAAACTAAGGAATAATACCACAAAAAAAGTATATATATAAAAATAAATAAGGCATAAGAGTTAGAGTTAATGAACCCTTAGTCAAAATTTTCACATTCACAAGGTGCATATGACTTAGGGTAAAGTAATAGACTAGATGAGAAGCACAATTTGACTCCTTACTTTGATTGATAACAAATTTTTGAATAGAGACTAAGTTTAGGAATGAAAAATTCGGCTTTCCTATAACTTATAGATTGCTTAGATCTTACAATCATATTTCAAATATTTTCTCTTTCAAAATGCTTTTCGAAAATACTAACTCTTTATTTCTCTTTCTTTATGGATTTTGTGGGTGTAATCCGCTGAAAACCCTCACGAGACAAAACTCGTCCTCTAGGGGGAACCTAGAGGTTTAACGGCTTGTTGCACATGCTCAGTGCAATCGCGCGACCTGCGAAAGTGGTCTAATAATCCTTAATATAATTTAGTTGTTTTGCTCGAGGACGAGCAAAAGATAGGTATGGGGGTGTGATTGGTTGCTAATGTTGCATATTTAATGTCACATTTTCATACTTATTTTAGAATAAAAGCCTGCATTGTCCTAATTATTTGTTTAATTTATTTGCAGGCCCAATCTTTAAGGAGATGAAGAGAAATGAGCCCAAATCCCACCAGAATTCTGAATTAAATCAGAGTTAATTCGCACACATAAAATCAGGGCAAAATCAAGAGGTTGAAACCAGTTGAGAAGAATCCTCTCAGAATCAATCGGTTAAAGCCAAGAATCCAAGGCCATTTCGTCAGAATCCGGAGCTCAAACAAAGAAACCAACAAAGGATAAAGTCAGAAGAAACTCTTAGGATGACCCACCAACAGGGTGTGGCCATCTGGCCACACCCTGGCCGCGGAAACGCGGCTTGGACCGCATTTTCGCGGCTTTGTTGGGGAGTTAGGGGGAGCATTTGCTCCCCCGACCTCCCCGGGATCTTGGTGGTTGGGTTTTCTGCCTATAAAAGGCCATTATGTGCACTGAAAATGGACGCCAATGCAGATTAGGATTTAGCCTAGTTTTAATTCTTTATAGTTTAGGTTTTTCTTTTCTTATTATGTAATTTGTATGTAACTTAGGGTAGAAGAAGATTCATGTAAGTAAGAGAGAGGGGCTGATGTTGAGAGTGACACCGACGATGTACCCTACTCCTTTCTTTCATTGTCTCAGCAAGTAATAAAGGTAAATGATTTGTTTGTTTTCTATTCTGCTTTACTTTACATTTGTTTTGCTTTCCTCTTCCTTTTCTACTTTACCTTGGTTGTATTTGTTGAGTGTACAAGTGAATTCCAAAGCAAGTATAACCAAGCTACGTGAGAGCCAGCGATAGTTCATGAAGACGTTCTCCTCTTCCAAGATCCGCATCACTTCGTTCTTCTTATGCTTGACGATATAATGTGCACGGGGACCGAGCTCGAGTTTATGATCTATGCGTTGAACGCCTCCGAAGCAAAAAGGTAGAACTTGCAAAAAGGTTTCCAAGTAAGTCATCAATCAACCTAGGTAAGTATCTCTTCACTTTTCTTTCTTTCTTTTTTTTCTTAGTTTAGATCACCAACCACTTCTTCCAAATCGTTTTCATTCTTCTTTCCACTTCATTGTACATAATCGCTTTCTTTTGTTTTTTGAATTTTCCAACTTCTTCATCTTCCATTTTCTACTAACTTTAACTATACTTTCTTTTTCCATTTTTATAACTTTAAAACAGAGAAGAACTTTCGCTTATTTTCTTAATGATTTCAATAAAGAACTGTAAAGCTTCCATCGCAAACCCTCCTTGTGGATCACAACCCGCATAGCCACTTGCTATAGCGGAAGAATTGAGCACTTGCACATTTTCTTTCTTAAGTTCTATAATCTCGTATTTTTTGTGCAGGTTGTACCTCAATCAAGTACCGAGGTAGATAATGACCCCTAGTTGGTAATAGATGCTCTGACATCATTGCATGTACCGATGAAGTCATCCCTTAAAACGTACCAAGATGTCGGTGATGCGCAATAATCAATATTCATAGTCCCAGCAAGACGCAAAGGCAAAAAACCAATTCTTTTCGGAAGAATTAAGTCCGAATTGATGTCTCGCGAAGACTCAGAAAGCGAGAACGAATCTCCTCAGTTCTCTCATTATAAGCCAAATGTACTCAGAATGATGGAAAGCATGGGGTATGATCTAACAAATGGTCCTCGTTTGAACTTCGGCAAAGGAAGAAGAACACTATTTCGATCTTTCATTCTGAAAGGGATGACCTCTGATTATTATCATCAAACTCGCAGGGGCTTGGGCTGTCAACTCCAATTCCATCAGCCTCCGAGTCTGAAGAGTCATTATACCATAATTACTCATCTGGCACGTCATCGTGGGAGTCGGACGTTAGTCGGCAACCTCTTCGGAGAACTTTCAGTAAACATGGTTTCAACAAGCCACCTGGAAGACGGAGATGATGAAATGATCCAGTCTGATACAGATCCTTAGATCAAACACCTAAACACTCTCTGGGATATTCGCTTCGAACAATGCGACCACCCATGGAAGATAAGGTCACCCAGATTAATCTAGGAGATGAGACTAATCCTAAGCCCATCTTTATAAGTGAAAGCTTATCACCCTCCGAGAAAGAAGATTTAATATCTCTTGTGCGAGAGTATATAGATGTTTTCGCTTGGAATTACGAGGACATGCCTGAGCTTGATCCTCGAGTGGCTATGCATCGCCTTAATATTAATTCAGACGTGAAGCCAGTTAAACAGCAGCAGTGACAGTTCCGTCCAGAAATAATGGAAGCAATCCAGTCAGAAGTCAAAAAACTTATAGACTCTAGCTTCATTAGGGAGGAGAAACACCCCGATTGGGTAGCCAATATCATCCCCGTTACCAAGAAAACGGGAAGATCTGGATTTGCATCGATTTTCGCAATCTAAATGAAGCCTGTCCCAAAGACGAATTCTCTCTCCCAATCACGAATGTCATGATTGACAATACGTGCGGGTTTGAACGAATGTCCTTCATGGATGGATTCTCAGGGTACAATCAAATCAAAATGTACTCTGATGATGAAAAGCATACTTCTTTCAGGACACCACTGGGGGTATATTGCTATACTGTCATGCCTTTCGGGCTGAAAAATGCTGGGGCAACATATCAGAGAGCAATGAATGCAATTTTTCATGAACACATGCGTAAATAGTGTTTGACGACATTGCAGTAAAAAGCAGCGCCAAGGGCGACCACATAGCAGATCTGAAGACAGTTTTTAAAATCATGCAAGCACATCAATTGAAGATGAACCCTACCAAATCTTTCCTAGGGGTGGCCAGTGGTAAATTTCTTGGGTTTGGATTACATCCAAAGGAATTCACTTAAACCCAAAAAAAGTCCGCGCTGTTCAGGAGATGCAACCTCCAAGGAATCTCAGGGAGCTTAGAGGATTGCAAGGGTGACTAGCGTACATCCAAAGGTTTATCTCAAATCTCTCCGGAAGATGCCAACCCTTCACCAAATTAAGGAAGAAGGGCGTCTCATTCATCTGTGATGATGTTTGCCAACAAGCGTTCGAGGAAATCAAATGATACCTCACGCAACCACCCGTCCTTACAGCTCCGATTTCAGAAAAACCTTTCTTGATATATATTCGAACGATGAGTCATTCTTAGGAGCTTTACTAGCCCAGAATAATAATCAGGGACATGAGCAGGCAATCTACTATCTAGAACCATGATCGGAGCCGAACATCGGTATAACCCGATCGAAAAGGAATGTTTGGCATTGGTGTTTGCCATCCAGAAAATGCGACACTACTTGGTGGGCCAGACTATAAATGTCATATCAAAAGTCAACCCTTTGAGGTTGCTCATGACGAAACCATCGTCACTAAATGGTCGCCTGGCAAAATGGGCCATATTGATCTCCCAATATGAGATGCGCTTTCTACCATAAAAGCCGTGAAGGGACAAGCGGTGGCAGATTTTCTGGCTGAAATCTAAATCCGAGAGCGACCGAACTTTACGAGGATCTCCCAAACGAGGTCGCTGAAGTTTATCTAACCCAGACATCTTTTGAAGGACAGGTGTGGCAACTCTTCTTTGACGGTGCATCGAGAATAGGTCCACAAGGGCATGTCATAGCATTCTCATTAACCGAGCCATGCTCCAAAAATGTAGCAGAATACAATGCCCTCTTGATTGCAATGCAAATCGCTGATGAGATTGGCGTTAAAAATCTCGAAGCATATGGTGATTCTAAACTCATCGTTAGCCAAGTTCGCGGGGAGTACGAAGTCAGGCATGAAGACTTAGTACCCTATAACAATATAACTATTCACATGGCCGAGAGATTTAGAAACTTTTACATCGACCATGTACCTCGCCAGCAAAATACGCATGCAGATGCACTGGTATCTCTCGCTGCCTCCTTAACCCTTCCAGCTGGAGTAGTAGAGAAAATACTTATCTACAGCCATGACCTGTATTTCCCAAGAACCGCTTTTGAAGATTACCAAAAGCCGACAGGAGACTGTCAAGCCAAAGAAGCTTTAGAGACTTAAACAGGTCCAGAACTTAGAGATTAGCGATTCCCGTACATCAACTATGCATTATATGACATCCTTCCTGATGATCCCAAAGAGGCGGCTGTCATTAGAAGGAAAGCCCCCAAATTCTATCATAATGTGTTCACGCGAACACTGTATCGTCGATCGCATGATGGGATCCTCCTCCGCTATTTGTCGCAAAAGGAGGCACAGGAAGTACTCAAAGAAGCGCATGATGGCTTGTGTAGAGCTCATCAGCCTGGTCTGAAGCTTGGTGATCGACTCTGAAGACTGAGATATTATTGGCCTAAGATGATCCCTGACGCCATCACTTACGCTAAATGATGTCACGCATGTCAGGTCCATGGTAACTTCATCCATCAAGCACCAGGATATCTTCGCTCTACAACCTCAACCTGGCCATTTTAGATGTGGGGAATAGACCTGGTCGGCCCTATCAGCCCACCTTCATTCAAAGGACATCGGTTCATTTTAGCTATAACCTACTATTTCTCTAAATGGGCTGAAGTTATTACCTTGAAGAAGGCAAAAGCATCTGATGTGGTCAAATTCATTAAACATCACGTCATTTACCGCTTTGGTGTACCACGACGGATTGTTCATGATAATGGGCCCTAGTTCGTTAGTCAGGCTTTTCAGAAGTTCTGCAACAAGTTTACAATCTAGAATGTGTCCTCAACGGTATACTACCCAGCTGCTAATGGTCTCGCAGAAGCTTTCAACAAGACTATTGGAAAACTTCTCAAGAAATTCTTCTCGAAAAGCTAACGTGACTGGGATGACAAGTTAGGTAAATGCTTATGGGCCTATCGCACGACGGTTCAAACTCCAACGAAGGCTATACCTTTCTCCTTGGTATATGGATGTGAAGCTGTACTCCCATTAGAAATCCAAATTCCATCTCTACACGTCACTTTGACAGCAGAGATGACAATAAGGAGAAGCATCGACTGCGACTTCAAGAGCTGGAGGCTTTGGACGATAAATGCCTGCAAGCTCAACAGCAAATCGAGCTCTATCAAGCTCGAATTTCTAGGCCTTCAACAAGAAAGTCAAGGAGCGAACTTTCAAGAAAGGCGACCTTGTCTTAGCTGTCAGAAGACCTATGATGATGACACATAAGACCAAAGGAAAATTTCAGCCCAAATGGGAAGGATCATTTGTAGTAGAGTCGGTCTACTCAAATGGAGCATATCTCCTCATAACCTCAGACGGGGATATGCTCATGATGCCAACCAACGACAAATTCTTGAAGAAATACTATCCTTGATAGCACTCTTCTCCTGATCAGGTTAGTACTATACCTTTAATCAAAACTCCAGATCCAAAAAAAGCTTCTTTCTTCATTGGATCACATCACGGTCAATCAACATCAAGCTAATCAAGCGCTTGTTACATCATGATGCATGATGTAAAATTTAAAGAAGAAACAGAACGCATAACTTCGATTTTACTTTAGTTACTCTTCTACTGACATCCGACACCTCCGACGGCTAAGGATAGAGGAAAATGTTAGCTTTTAAGTCCAACATAAATCTTCGATAACTTATCATGCTGAGAGGAATAGCATGGCTAGCCCAACTCAAACGGCAATTGGTAAAGGCACACCAAATCCGTTGATAGCTGAGGGTTTGCTAAAAATCCTAAGAGACTTGGTCCCATCCTCTCCTCTAAATCTCCTACCAATTCTCATCCACAGAATGGTAGGGCCACAAAAATACCTGTGTTCATCTTCCTAATGAAATGAACTGGGATTTGTCAAGTTAATATTAAACCTCTGACAAATAAGATTTCCAATCCCCAATGGATCAGTCAAGTTAATATTAAATCTCTGATAACAAAACTCATTAGAAATCCTCACAGTTATGTTAATACTACACCTCTAACGGCAAATTTCTCATGTCTCAGGAATCAACGATTGTCGCGTTAATATTAAACCTCTGACAGTTCATTTTACTTTCCACCCAAAATCCCCTACCAATTCTCTTTCACAGAGTGGTAGGTCCACAAATACAATCATTGCTATGTTAACACTACACCTCTGACAATGAAAAATTTCAATACTCCCTAACGAGTACAAACTTCACTTGGCTCTCCTCTACACGGAGTCACAAGTCCTCAAAATTGCTCCTATCGCGAATCAATTTTTGTCAAGTTAAAATTACACCTCTGACATCCCAAATTCCACTTGCCAATTCTCATCAATAGGATGAAAAGTCCTCAAAATTGCTCCTATCGCAAACCAATTCTTGTCAAGTTCAAAATTACACCTCTGACAAATTACTGTTAAGTTTAACACCACACCTCTAACAGTGATTAAGATGCTGCCAAGTTCAATATTAAATCTCTGACAGTCTCTTTTCCTCAGGCTTCCATATTGAAGTTGAGATGAGCGATGCAAAGTTTAACATTCCTCCTCTAGCATCCAGTTCATTACTAAGTTCAACAATACACCTATGACAATGACTTTCCCTCAGGCTTTCATATTGAAGCTGAGATGAGCGATGCTAAGTTTAATATCACACCTCTAGCGTCCAGTTCATTGCTAAGTTCAACAATACACCTATGACAATGACTTTCCCTCGAACTTTCCTATCGAAGTTGAGATGATTAATGCCAAGTTCAAAATTACACCTCTAGCATTACCTTCACTGCCAAGTTTAACATTACGGGTCTGTTTGGTTGTCGTAACTGGCCGTAATTCGTAGTTGTAATTGGTAAAGTCTTTTACAATTGTAAATGAGTTACATGTATGTAAATTTTACGGTGTTTGATTGGTAATATAAAATTGTAAGGTGGGAAAGTGTATTGTACTTTACGGTGTTTATTGTCGTAATGTATAAGTCGTAAGTGAAAAAGTTGACCACAAAATTAACTATTTGGTGATTTTAAAAGTTTTAATACTGCAAATAGATATTAAAAAAGTTAAATATTAAAAAATCTTAATATTATTATAAAAAAAATATTACAAATTTGTATGACCACAAAATTAACTGTAACTGGGCTGTAACTGAGTGGTAACTGGGTTGCAAGTAAGTGTTAGTTGAGTTACGTAAGTATTTTACGAATTACGGTCCAAACAAACGCCGTAGTTGTAACTGGGTAGTAACTCATTTACGAATTACGGAGTTTTACGCGAAACAAACGGCCCCTACACCTATGACAGTGATATTTTCAGTCTTCCCAAATGAAGCTGAAATTCCAGTTTAGTCAAGTTAATATCACACCTCTGGCCCACATTCCTGTCAAGTTAATATCACACCTCTGATAGTAATCTAAAATTCCTGAAACGGAATTTTCCTAAACTTTGACATGTTAAGTTAATTATCGAATTTCTAGCAAGCCAAGAGTTTCTACTTCTATGTATCTGATTTTCAATACAAAAAAGGAATTCAAGACATATCAGAAAACAAGAAAAAATGTCACTTTTATTTATATTCAAACATATGAAAGTGATACAAGACGCTCTCTTATACAATAAATTAAGTGTTACAATAAAGGAGTACAAAGAATTCCCTCTCTCTCAGCGAAAGGTTGCGCTCACTCCTCAAGACATCTACACTACTCCAAATATAAGATGTTTGGAAGAGCGCCAAAGAAAGGTTCCTCTCTTCTTCCACTAAATCATGTCGCAGTTGACTAAGTGTTGAGACAACTTAGTGCGATTACATATGATGCATGATGTAAACATTGAAGAAGCTCATCGCTAACCGAGAACAATAGTGTTTTTGAGGTCGAAATGCAGAAGAACATTCTAATTCCACTCGACCAACTGGTGTGGGCTGTAATTCTTCGCTTAATAGCAGATTTTGCCACCACAGAAAGCTGGACTTCCTTAATCAAAATTGGCAAAGGGAGGATCCGAGACCTTACTAGTGATATCCTCTTTCCTGCGTCCTCCAAGGACACCATACCCACAAACATACCCACTGTGACCATGATAAACCCGGGGCAGTGCTGATGCGTCATGTTCAATAAGGCCTCGGCGGATATCTCAAGAGCTCGAACAAGCTGGCTGGTCGAAATATTCACCAAAAGCCCAGCAAAAACGCAGAAGACTGACTGAGGCTACCAGAACCTGTAAGAAGCAAAAAACCAAAAAGTTAAAATTTTGTTTATGGCAGGAACAGAAAAGCTGAAGGGTAGACGCGATTGAAGTTGTGAACTTCAAACGCGGAGTTAGCCAGTGCAGATCTGAACACAGTCTGGTGTTAGACCTGCGTCCAAGATATAAGACGTGAGGTAGCCCAGACGCAAGGGTCGCCACACCCGCGTTTGAGAAACAGGGGTTGCCACATCCAAGTCCAGAGGTCTCAAAAGAGATAGAATTCTCTAAGTCAAGAACCTCAAACGTGAGCTTCATGTATAAAGCTCGCGTTTCAAGATCCCAGCACAGAGTTTATCACACTCGCCTTTAAAGGATTTGTGAGTTAGAGTTTAAAGTCAGTCAGCTCGCGCTTCATAAAGAAGTCTAAAAGACGAGACATTCGAGCACAGGCGCATCAATCAGATTTCAAAAGAAGATCAAGAGATCGAATTTCTTCAATGGACAGGAAAATAGAAACTCAGTGGGATTGAGTATTTCATGGCAACAAATTATTCCTACCCGAGGAAGGATTCTCTAGAAATTAAACTTTATTCATCAAGGCGTGGCCGTAAAAGCACTTAAGACGATGCTTTTTGATCTTAAAATCACTTGACAGTGATAATCTTTTGAAAAGATAAAAAAGAAAGCATGGAAGGTTTGAGTCCTTGTTGTTCATTAGAACACATCTCCTTGAAGGGAAGATAGATAAATCAAGACGAAAACTCTCAGAGCGCATGCTCTCAAGGGAAATAGTCTAACTAATGGACTGTTAAGGGGGTGAGGCTTATTTATAGGCAAGCCATAAGGCTTACAATTAATGGCATAAAAATCAAAGCCATCAGCCTTAATTCCCGCACGAACATCAAGTCCAATAAGGAGTAACGCATGGATTGCCACTTCGGGAAACATCGAAGGACACAAGTCCCCAATCATCAACATCGACTTGGCATTAAAGATCCAACAAGAACTTTAAGATGGGTTGCATGTGACGCTTAGGAAGCAGCGTCAGGCGCAGACTCAAAGGTCATGTCCACAAGTCCGCGACCTTTCATAAACCCGAGGGCTGCATTCCTTTCATTCCTACTGAAGAGTCCAGAACCGCGTCTCCTAAAGTGGCCAGAGCCGCGTCTCCTCAGCCAGTGGGGCCCACCCTCCATGACTATTCAGGGATGGCGTCTTGAGCTCACACCCATTCACAAGACTTGAAGGCCGCGTCTTGAACCTGAAGGCCGTGTCTCCTTTATCAAGAATGCAGGTTCGTGCCGCCCTCTCATGGGACCAGAGCCACGTCTCTATTGAGTCAGAGCCGCGTCCCTACCTACCAACTAAAGATCCGTGCGTCATTCTTGAGGGGCCCAAAATCACGTCTCCACTACAAATAAAAGCCGCGTTTCAATCATGAAGTACAGCCTGAGTTTGCGCCCTCTCAAGGGACCAGAGTCGCGTCTCTATTGAGTCAGAGTCACGTCCCCACCAATCAGCTGAGACCCGTGCGTCATTCTTGAGGAACCTAAAGCTGCGTCTAGTCAACAGAGTGAGAGCTGCGTCTTCACTTCAAAGATCGCGTGCGTTTCTTCAACAAATTAATAGATGCGTCCCCACTCCGAGTGAGGACTACGTCTCTAAAGTAACATGACCCCTGCGTCTACAAGACTTACATTTAGTCTTCGCTTCTGCAATCAGTTCAACAGTACACTAGCACAAGTAGACGACTGTTTACCCCTGGTTCAACAGTACACCGACAACCAGTTCAGAGCATTGAGGAGGTCTGGACTGCGTATCTAGACACTCACCACGATCATCTCTGGTAGCTTCAAAGGGTTTTATAATTCACTCACGAAGACTATATTCCAGACAGGATCAAGCTCAGGGCATCTCAAATGTCCAATCATGAGGATTATTAATCCAACCAAGATCCAAAGAATTTCGAAATCCGTCCCAGTCAACCGCGGACTATCGAAAACTTTGGAGGGGGTTCTGTACACTGTACAAAAATCACTGAGAATAAGTCATCAGAAAGCAGAGTCTAAACTCCAGACGCAGGGCTAATCATAGCCACTACCTCAGCACAAAGACGCGAGGATCGAAACCCCCGTCTTAGCATTACTGCAGTAGCATCACTACAGTACCAAGATGCGAGGGTCGAAACCCGCGTCTCTACTTTATCACAATAACCAAGACGCAGAGCCCAGAGCCCACGTCTCACACGAAGCTTGACGCAGAACTTGAAGCTCACATTTCAACCAAATGCAAAGTTCAAGCGTTACCTCAATGGCTAAACATGAGGCCCGAAGTCCGCGTTTCAATTATGAAGGAACCCTGCATCTCGGTTATAACTGCCCTCATTACTGGGTCAATTACTACCCATATGATAAGGGAGTTAACCCCCATTATGGAGTGTTTTTAGGAGACACTTTTACCCCTGAAACCTCTATAAATAGCCCAGCTATGGAAGAGGGGTCAGTCGTTGGGGAAAAAAACTGGTCAGAAGACCTTCGGTTGTAAGCCGTAAAAGGACTAAGATCTCCAGCTAAAAGAAAGAGATAGTTTCACTCTTCTAACAACTTGTTGCGTTCAAGTTTGTTCTTGCCTAAAGTCTCTTTGAGATTCTTGTTGGACAGAAGCTGTGGTACTTCGTCACCATCCAAGAGAAGATTCCCAATAAGTCTTGACGTTCACCCGGTCAACGAAAACAAGATTTACTTTCCATCGCCCCATCAAGAACCCGGCATTAAACAAAGGGGAGATTTGACCTTGAATATCTCCCCTCTCTTGTAAAAGGATCATTGATCTGTTGTAATTTTCTTTACCATCAAATAAAGAATTCACACTTCGATCTTCAATTTTCCCACCAAACAGTATCATGATGTATCAGGAGTATGGTTTGTACTGGAATATGTCAAGATATGATCAAGATATCAGGTCATCATTCCCGTATTGTGATAATTATAAGAGTCAAATATCAAGCATTACAGGTGTCAGGTGATCGTATGTCAGATGTCAGGTAATATCAGGAAGGTGTTAAGTAACAACAGGCAGGTGATAGTATATCAAGTAATAAGCACAGTAGACATCACTATCATATATCATAATGTAGAAAAATGATACCGATACAGGGGATCGATATAAATACAAGAAAATGGTACCGATATTGGATATCGGTATGAATACAAGAAATAGTACTGATACAGGAGATTGGTACGAATACTGAAAAGCAATACGATCTTGGAAAACGTTTCAAGTAAAGGTTTCAAACTCTTCACAACCGTCAAATAAAGGAGTTAATCAAGTTATCGAGTAGGCAAACGAGTAAGTAAGAAAGCGAAATGCAAGCGAAACTAAACAAGCTGGGGACAAGATTAACGAATAGAGTTTAATCACTAAGCACCCGGTGGAACTCAGAAACGACTCGGCTTAAGATACGAGTCTAAAATCTGACAGAGTCCGCTAGGCGTGTTTAGTGGTAAAACGTTGAGCGCTAAGCTGCCTTTTCAGGCATAGCTAGAAAGTCCAGAGGACTTTAATAAACCTCGGAGAGGTTAAGCCTGAAGACTGTAGTAGAACTGAGAGAAGTAAAGCCTGGGGGCTGGGCCCGGAGGCTAGAGTACCTGTACAAGTGTTAGTATCAAACAGCACACTAGCCCCAATACACATGTCCGAAAATACAACACAAAGTCCCAACAAATATAATGAAACACCCGTCGAAGTGGGGTATCCAGAAAAGTGAGAACACTTGCCTAAATACGGAAACACTATAAAATCTCGAACTCCAGAACTCCATGTAACCAATGCGTTTACGCATTCATATACAATAAATAGATATAGATATATATATATATATATATATATATATATATATATATATATATATATATTATATATATATATATAAAGAGAAAGAAAGAGAGAATGCGGACGCGGGGGTCGCGTCACACGGAGGTTGGGAACACAAGAGTCACATCTTCGGGGGACTTGAACGCGGTCATCAACTCCGCGTCCAGCCGCAGAGAGAGAGGCAGGAGAGATAGAGGAAAAGAGAGAGACCAAAAGAGGGAGAACGTGAGACAGAGAGTGCGAAGAGGAGAGGGGGAGAGAGAGAGAGAGAGAAAGGAGAGATCCAAAGAGAGGAGAGAGAAGAACAGGGAACAGAAAGAAAGAAAGAGAAGAAAGAAGGAAAGGAAGAAAAAAAGCAAGGGAGAAAAGAGAAGAAAAGAATGGAAGGAAGAAGAGGTAGTACGACCGGCCAGGCGGCACCGTCGGCCAGGTCGGCAGAGGTGGGGGTACGACCGGCCAGGCAGCACAGCAGGCCAGGTCGGTGGTGGCCAGAGGGCCGATGATCAGAGGGCCAAAAGGAGGAGAAAGGATATGATAGGGGTAAGGTTCATGATAGTGGTGTTGATGGAGTTTGTGTTGAAAGAGAATGGAAGGAGTTGGAGCTTGGAGGTGGGTGGTAGTCGTCAGAGTGGGGCCCACCGCTGGTGGACACGCTAGCAGGAGGAGGTAGTGGCTGATGATGGGTTTGAGGAAAGAAGGAGGGGCAAGTGTAGTGTTGGTGGTAGTGGAGAAGGTGGAGAAGTTGGTGGTGATGGGTGTAGATTGGTGGAAATAGTGAAGATGGTGATGTTGATGGAGAAGGGATTGGTGAAGAAAGAGAGAGGAGTAGAAGAAGGGTTTGCCGGAGTTGGGTGGCGCATGGGGGAAGGATCGCCGGTGGTTGGGGTGCGCTGGCGGTAGATGGAAGGAAGAAGAAGACAGTTAAAGGAAAAATAAAAGAGGGGAGAAGGAAATATATATGGGAATATATATAGGGGTGGGGCTTATTACAAATGAGACCCGCATCTCATTCATGAGGTCCACGTCTCATAACTGATACCCGCATTTGGCTGGGCTAAGCTGGGACGCGAGGCTCAAGGTCACGTCTGGATCAGGTGCTGAGGTACATGTATTAAAGAGGAAAGAGGAAAAGTGGTTGGGATATTTATTGTGTGGCTGAGAAATTTTGAGAAAAATTTGACGAAAAGGAAAGGAATAGAAAAAGAAGGAGAAATTATGAGTGGATGAGAAAAAATAGAAAATAAAAATAAAAAATATCTGTATAAAATTTCGGAATCTGAGAAAAGACAGAGAACTCTAGAAAAGCACGAAAAATGAAGTAACTCAGAACATCCCAAAAATTCTCAAAAATAATAAATATTATATTAAATAGAATTTCAGAAATTTAATCCCGTTTTCAAATTAAAAATCCTAGAATCTACTAACAATACCGGTCGAGACCAAATCCGGCCTAATTTTGATAAATTCAGAAAAATCTCCAAAAATGTATTTAGATAGAAAATATAATTTTAAGAATAATATAAAAAGCATATTTTAGAAATTCAACTCTGTGTATAATTTAAAAAAAAATCTGAGAATCGATCGGCAGCACCGGTCTACACCGGTTTTGAAGATTTGCAATTTAATTTGAAAAAAATCCAAAAAATCATGAAAAATCTAAAATATTAGAAAAATGATATTTGAAACTGAAATCGGTCAAATCTAATTACCAGAAAGGTCAAATCGATCAATACACTGGATCGGGTCCCTGGTTCAAACTCGGGTTGATTATAAAATCAGGAATCTGGATCCAAATACCAAATGATGATATAAATAATCATAAAATAAAACATACAAAAAACTCAAAAGAATAAGATCAAAAAATCAGAATACGTATCCGAGTACGTATTCCGGGAACGGGGGTTCCATCCTACCCACCGTATAAAAATTTCGTCCTTGAAATTTTGATAAGCGGAAGATGAACACAGAAAAGATAGGGATGGGAATTATACCAAATAAAATATGAATAACTAAGGATAAAGTTCATAATATGACTGATTGATAATTCGGAACCTAAACGTCTTCTGCACTTCCTGTCGTATAAAACTTCAGACTGTGCTATAACTGTTGGCCCAAAGGCCCATCACTCTAGTTTTGATGATGATTAACTCATGTAGTTATAGTACTAATGATCTTGTGTTTAATTAGTCTCAGATATTTGATCAAGATCTTAGTAGGTGTTTAGCTTCAATAAAGGATTCAAAGTCAAGTTTTGGAGCTAGCACGTGTTGATTCAAGAGCTCGCGCATCAAGATTGCATCAAGTACTCAAGAGGAGTCAAGCTTATTGGATCAAGGTTTGGACCAAGTCAAGAAGGAGAAGAAGATTTTCAAGAGAAAATTTTCAAGTAGACTTGTGTCGTGTTTGTAAGTGTCAAGATTTTATTTTAGATAAAATGTAAAGGATAGATTAGTTGGTGGATTGCTCAAGTTCATATACACACAAAATTTATGTGTTTTCTTAAGATAGTTTTGAGTTTACAAAAATATCATTTTAGATTTATCAAAACTTATTTTAAAGCTTATTGTCAAAAACATAGATATTTCATCATACATATGTTGTGGATCATATCCATACACACTAAGCTTCAAAAGTGTTTAAAATATCTTATTTTTGTATTTGGAGATGTTTTAAAAAAATCATCTTTCAAATTTGGAGATTGTTTTTTTAAAAATACGGTTTTTGTTTAAGGCCAAAATTTCTATATTACAAAAATGATTCAAAAAGTTTGTAATATGTGTTAATTTTTGATCACACATATTTGTACTTCAAAGTATTTCAAAAAACTCATTTTTGTAGAATTTATGAGAATTTATGGAATTTTATTGAAGGTAAAAAGACCAAGTTTTAATCCCTATTCATGGCTGACCAGGTCTTCTGGCAGTCGACTGGGTCGGTCGACCGAGCCAGAAGTCGGTCGACCGGGCGGTCGTCCGATGTGCACAAACGTGCACAGCCAAGGGCCGGTCGACCGCACGGTCGACCGCCAGAGAGCTCTGCTCTCTATAAATGGCCCTAATCAATCGGGCAGTGGACTGATAGGTCAATGGCCTGTAACGGTTGACCGTCAGTCGACCACTTTTCTCTACGGTCAAAAATTCGACTGTTGGTGATCGACTGGCCGGTCGACCGACAGCAGCATCAGCTGCTGATTTGGACCCCTACGGCTAGATTTTGGAGGCCTATAAATTGAGGTTCCCTTGGACTATTTTATATAAGATTTCAAGTGGGTTTTCATGCTAGTTTTTTCTACCTTTCTAAGAGTTTATCTCCACTTGTTTTATAGCTAAAACTTTCATATCAAAAGGAGAGTTTTTCAAGAGTGTTTTGTAAAAGTGATTTCTTGAGTTTTTCACCACAAATCCATCCAATTTTTCTCACACATACTTAAGCTTTTCATTGCTATATCTATCCTATAGGAGAGTTATTGTGAGAGTGTTTTTAGGTGTTCAAAGTGTTTAGATCACCAAGTATTCTATCTTGTACTTGAGGAGATGAACTTGCGGGTTCGTGTTGTTTCGAGTTCTTGTGGCAGCTCGGTGTAGAGGTGCGGCCTCGGCAAGCTAGTATGCTTCGTGTGTTATTCTTGCGGGAACAAGAGAGGGATTAGTGAGTCCAAGGAGTTCTAGTATGAACTCGTTGTAGGTGTTGCAGCACCGAGTGATCTGGTGAGATCGTTTTAGTGAAAATCCTTCAAAGTGTTGAAGGCGGGGACGTGAGCAAGGGTGCTCGAATCTCGAAACAAATCTCCCGTGTTTGTGATTGCTCTCTCTCTATCTCTCACTTGTATTTATATCTTGCATGCTTACTTTGCTTATATCTTTATATGCTTGATATATTTTGTACTTAATTGTTATATGCTTGGGATTGTTTGCTCACACTTGTATTCAACCAAGAGAGCCATAGCGGCACCTCAACTCTTATCTAGAGGAATCTTGAGGAGATAGTCCAGAGCCCTTCACCGGAATTCGGGTACACTTCTGTGTTATACTTGGTATGTTTTACATAATAGTTTTTAGTTTGCTTAAATAGTTTTTAATTCCACATTATTCATCATTAGATTAGCTTATCACCTATTCACCCCCTCTAGGTGACCTACAATTGGTATCAGAGCTTGGTGCTCTTGATTTGGGTCTAACAACCTAGAGTTAATGATTCTCATTTTAGCTAATCACAATATTTGTTTACACACACATAGATTTCATGACACCTCCCATGTTTGATATTCTTAACATCCAAACTTGAAAAGTTAAGATATCAATGTACCTCAAAGCTCTAAGTATTCATGTTTATCTTGCCATAATTAAAGATTCATATTATTTAAATGGCAAACATCTAGAGGCTAACTCAAAATCCATTCATGCATTAAAGAGTACCCTAAATGATGATTATTTATCTATGGTTGCTAATTTTGATTCGGCTTTTATATTATGGAACACTATAGTCTCTCTTGACGAACAAAAGCAATATTATGCAGGGAGTGACTCGGATGATGGAAGTGATGCTTCCAACTTGTGCTACATGGTCCAAGGGGATAACCCCCTTGAGGTAAACTCTGAATCTGAGCTAGAAGAAGATATTAACATGCCATATGATGAGCTTGCTTCATTTTGTCAACAACTTCTTGAAAAATATGATTTGCTTAAAAAGGACTATAAAGATTGAAGAATAAATATGAGTCCATTAAAAGAAAAAGATTCTTTTCAAAATAAAATTGAATGCATTTTAAATGAAAATGAATTTTTGAAAAAGGAGAATATTTTCTTGGCTTCAAAATTAAATGAGATTTGTGAAGGAAATAAATCTTTGAAAAACAAAATCTCTTTGGTAGAAAAAGAAAAAGAAATTGCTTTGGACGAAAATAACTCTTTGAAAAGAAAATTTGTTTCAAAAGAAAAAAATATTTCTAAAAGAAAATTCTCATTCTTGCCATACTCTTCAAGCTACAATAAATAAAAATGAGATTCAAGTTTTGAAAATAGAATTAATTGTTTGAGCTCAACTTTGAGCAATTGTGCATTTAACCATTCTAAATTGAAAACCTTGTTTTCAAAATAAACAAGCTCTACATGTTCATGCACATCACTCACGGCATATATATGCACACTTTGCACATCATGACCACACCACTCTCATATGCATGCTAGAGTGTACAAATGTACACATTGCGGCTGTAAAGGCCATTTAGCAAAGTTTTATTTTGATAAGGTAAATTCTATAAATTTTGCTAATAATAATGTTTGGGTTCCGAATAATGCTAACCTCCGTGGACCCAAAAGAAAATGGGTACCAAAATCCACACCTCTTGTGTTTGATGTAGATGTGGGCTCTCACATGACGTGAGAGGGTTGGTACCTTAGTGGTGGATGCATGGGCTAGATGGACATATAATTGATGCACCGCTATCAAGGAAGTCTGGTGGGAGGACCATCATGTTTTGGAGACTTAGAGAATATTGCATATGGTTTGGTAACTATCTCTAAACTCCTATTTAGTTTACATGCTTTTACATAGATAATATTTTTAGTATGTTTTGATTTTGTACTTCATGAAGAGAATACTTGTTTAGATGTAGTTTTCATTAAAACTTGTGTATATACTTGTACAAGTAGTTAGTTGCACTTGATTATTATATGTTTGTTCCTCCTTGCTCATTTGTACTCATTACATGTACATGTATAACCTAGTTTTGATGATTCCCTCATTTACACTTGTTTTCCCTATTTTCGTATATGTTTGCTTCATGTATATGTTATTCTTATCTAAAACTAATAAATATATATGCATACCCTTGAGTCACTTGCCTTCATGCAAATTACATTATGAACTCTTTTGTGTTTAGGATATGTATATATATTTTTAGTTTTGGATAAAATATACATATACCTTAAAGTTTGTTTTTAATAAAAATAATTTTTTTTCACATGTTTGATGTTTTGAGTCTCACTGACTATTTTCATGAATATGTTATTCACATAATGCGTGTGCATTCATATTTAATTTATTTACTCATGACTTTATTTCATGAGCCTTTATGAGCTTTATAGATTTCGAGTGTCAACTCTTGTATATTTGGTTTGTTTCATGAGATATATATGATTTATTTTCATATTTGAAGGATCTTTAACTAGTTTTTCAAAAATTACTTTAACTAGTTATTTATTCTTCATTTGGTAGTTTTTTCAATTTACAACTATTTTTAAATCTTATTTTTGAAAATTTCTACCCTTTAAGAGCGGATGGATGGGCGACCATGCCTTGTATGCTCAAATTGAAAATCTTTTTAACATGTGCATGAATAGGGTGGATAGTTATGAGTAATACACATAAACTTCTTGAAATTCTATTTTTGTATGCTCATATGTGTTTTCTTTATATGTATGCTTCAAACTTCAAATAATATCAATTTCAATTGGTATTTTCTTTTTCATACATATATATGTTTTGATTGTGCTTGATTTACAATAACTTTACATATTGAACACACAAATTATGTTATGCTAAGCTTGACTAATTTTTAAATGTTAATTGGTACCTTAATGAGCTTATGCATTATTTTCAATTGGTATTTCAATTGACATTTTATTTGGTATCAAATTTACAAGATATTTCAATTAGTATCAAGAATATAAAATGTTTTACTTTCATTGGCATCAAAATTTGTTTTATTGACTTAAGAGACTTCAAAAATTTGTCTTAAAGTGATTTCAAGATTTCTTGATATGTATTGCCTATATGTAAGGGGAGCTTAACATCTCTTCTATATATAGATTCATGTTGAGTGTAGCTTATATTGAGGAGCTTGACATCTCTTCTTTATGTGGTATACGTGTGTAGGGGAGCTTAACATCTCCGCTTATGCATTGTATATTATGCTTTATGTGAGTTAGGGTCTTGACATCCCTTTTTCATGTAATGCATGTATGCAGGGGGAGCTAACTTCACGTCTCTCTTCTTCATGAATGTATATCGCATATACATCTTTATTCTTTTGATTTGTTTTCGCCCCTTTGTTGATGAATTGACAAAAAGGGGAGAAGAATTTTGAGAGTTTATATATGCATGTTTATTTTCTTGTTATGCATATATGTTTTTGTTTATACAAAAAGGGGAGAAGAATTTGGTGAGTTTATGAATGTTTATCTCCTTATTTATGCATATATGTTTGTTTATTTTTATGCACTTCATTGTATATTTATGTTTCTTGTTATGCATGAGTTAAGGGGAGCTTCTATGAAGCTTAACTTTAATCTATGCATATATAACTCCATGAGTTTTGTCATCATCAAAAAGGGGGAGATTGTTGGCCCAAATGCCCATCACTCTAGTTTTGATGATGACTAACTCATGTAGTTATAGTACTAATGATCTTGTGTTTAATTAGTCTCAAATATTTGATCAAGATCTTAGTAAGTGTTTAGCTTCAATAAAGGATTCAAAGTCAAGTTTTAGAGCTAGCACGTGTTGATTCAAGAGCTCGCGCATCAAGATTGCATCAAGTACTCAAGAGGAATGTAGCTCATTGGATCAAGGTTTGGACCAAGTCAAGAAGGAGAAGAAGATTTTCAAGAGAAGATTTTCAAGTAGACTTGTGTCGTGTTTGTAAGTGTCAAGATTTTATTTTAGATAAAATATAAAGGATAGATTAGTTGGTGGATTGCTCAAGTTCATATACACACACATAAATTTATATGTATTTTCTTAAGATAGTTTTGAGTTTAGAAAAATATCGTTTTGGATTTATCATAACTTATTTTAGAGCTTTTTGTCAAAAATATAGATATTTCATCATATATGTGTAGTGAATCATATCCATACACACTAAGCTTCAAAAGTATTTAAAATATCTTATTTTTGTATTTGGAGGTGTTGTGGAAAATCGTCTTTCACATTAGGAGATTGTTTTAAAAAAAATACAGTTTTTGTTTCAGGCCAAAATTTCTATAATACAAAAAATGATTCAAAAAGTTTGTAATATGTGTTAATTTTTTATCACACATATTTGTACTTCAAAGTATTTCAAAGAACTCATTTTTGTAGAATTTATGAGAATTTATGGGATTTTATTGAAGGTAAAAAGACCAAGTTTTAATCCCTATTCATGGCTGACCAGGTCTTCTGGCGGTCGACCGGGCCGGTCGACCGAGCTAGAAGTCGGTCGATCGGGCGGTCGATCGATGTGCACAAACATGCACAACCAAGGGCCGGTCGACCGCACAGTCGACCGCCAGAGAGCTCTGCTCTCTGTAAATGGCCCCGGTCGACCGGGCCGTCGACCGATAGGTCAATGGCCTGTAACGGTCGACTGTCCGGTCGACTGCTTTTCCCAACGGCCGAATATCTGACCATTATCGGTCGACCGGCCCGGTCGACTGACAGCAGCATCAGCTGCTGATTGGGACCCTAACGGCTAGATTTTGGAGGCCTATAAATTAGGGTTCCCTTGGACTGTTTTATATAAATTTCAAGTGGGTTTTCAAGCTAGTTTTTCCTACCTTTCTAAATGTTTATCTCTACTTGTTTTAGAGCTAAAACTTCCATATCAAAAGGAGAGTTTTTCAAAAGTGTTTTGAAAAACTGATTTCTTGAGTTTTCATCACAAATCCATCCAAGTTTTTCTCAACATACTTGAGCTTTCCATTGCTATATCAATCCTATAGGAGAGTTGTTGTGAGAGTATTTTTAGGTGATCAAAGTGTTTAGATCACAAGTGTTCTATCTTGTATTTGAGGAGGTGAACTTGCGGGTTCGTGTTGTTTCGAGTTCTTGTGGGAGCTCGGTGTAGAGATGCGGCCTCGGCAAGCTAGTGTGCTTGCGCGTGTTGTTCTTGCGGAAACAAGAGAGGGATTAGTGAGTCCAAGGAGTTCTAGTGTGAACTCGTTGTAGGTGTTGCGGCACCGAGTGATCCGGTTGGATCGTTTTTAGTGGAAATCCTTCATAGTGTTGAAGGCGGGGACGTAGAGCAATGGTGCTCGAACCTCGAAACAAATCTCCCGTGTTTGCGATTGCTCTCTCTCTCTCTCTCTATCTCTCACTTGTGTTTATATCGTGCATGCTTACTTTGCTTATATCTTTATATGTTTGATATATCTTGTACTTAATTGTATATGTTTGATATATCTTGTACTTAATTGTTATATGCTTGGATTATTTGCTCGCACTTGTATTCAACCAAGAGAGTCATAGCGGCACCTCAACTCTTATCTAAAGGAATTTTGAGGAGATAGTTCAGAGCCCTTCACCGAAAATTCAGCTACACTCTTGTATTATACTTGGTATGTTTTACATAATAGTTTTTAGTTTGCATAAATAGTTTTTAATTCTGCATTATTCATCATTTAATTAGCTTATCACCTATTCACCCCCCTCTAGGTGACCTACAATAACACTACTGATCTGATATCTGTTAAGAAGAATATTACTGGCACTTCTGAAAACTAATCCACTCTGAATAATATATAAGATGAGTTATCTTAGGAATTGGCCAAAATTTAACTGCTTGAATTCTGTTAGAACCAACGATAATACCCCAGGACTACAATACATACCTGTGTTGGCCCAAAGGCCTTCCACCCTAGTTTTGATGATGATCAACTCATGAAGTTATGTTTACTAATGATCTTGTGTTTAATTAGTGACAGATTCATTATCAAGATCTTAGTAGGTGCATAGCTCAACAAAGGACAAATAGCAAGATTTGGAGCTAGCACGGTGTGATCCAAGGAGCTTTTGGATCAAGCTTGGACCAAGTCAAGAAGATGAGAAGCCTTCAAGTGAAGACTTCAAGAAGATGAAGACTTGTGTCTAGGTATAGATTTTGTTTTTGTTTTAGTTAAAAATGTAAAGGATAGATAGTTGGTGGATTGCTCAAGTACATATCACACACACACTCTTGATTTTATTGTCTTTTCATAAAAGATTTTTTAGTTTAAAAAAGATTTTTCATTTTGAAAATATAAGTTTGGTTTTTGGTGTTTCTCATATACTTATCTTTTAACCAAAACCAAGTTTAGAGCTTTATGTTAAAAACTTAGATATTTCATTATGATTGTGTAGTGGATCATATCCATACACACTATGCCTTAAAAGTATATCTTGTTTTTGTATTTGATGAGATTTGAGATATATGTTTTTGGAAAATATTGTTTTAGAAAATACAGTTTTTATCATGAGCCAAATATTTTCATATTACAAAAATAGTCCAATCTTTTATAACATGCCTTGATTTTGTGCAAGCATGTTTGTATATCAAAGTATATTAGTAAAACTATTTTTGTAGATTTTTAAGTATTTTATGAGATTTTATATGAGCCAAAAAGATAAACTTTTTAATCCCAGAAAAACTGTTTCAGGCTTCGTATAAGTCGACTAGTGACCTTTAATAGTCGACTAATACAGGAGTCGGCCGACCGGACCGGTCGACCAACGTGCACAAACATGCACGCCTTTGTGTACTGGTGGACGGTCGACCGTGTCGGTCGACCGCTCCAGAGAGCAGTGCTCTCTGGAAAGTTCGGCCGACCGCACCGGTCGACCGTGGATCCAACGGTCAGAAATCCGACCGTTGGCGGTCGACCGGGTCGGTCGACCGGCAGTACTGACAGATCCCAACGGCTAGTTTTCTGGCAACTACCTATAATTGGGGGTCTTGTCATTGTTTTGATATAAGATTTTGGAGTCTCTTAGAGCCAGTTTTTTCCCAGACTTTTAAAAGGTTTTTCTCCACAAAATAGAGAGCAAATATTTCCTATCTAAAGGGAAGTTTTATCAAGAGTGTTAAAAGAAAGTCTTTGAGTTTTCCTCCACCTTTCACATCCTTGTTTTTCTCACACCACACTTGAGCATCCATTGATTATTCATCCTATAGGTGTGTTGTAGTGAGAGTGCTTTAGGTGATCAAGTGTTGTGATCACCAAAGATCTTTTCTTTGTTCTTTGAGGAGACGGGCAAGTGTGCTCGTCGTTGTTTTGAGTTCGGGTGCGGACTCGGTTGTTTGAGGTGCGGCCTCGGCGAGCCGGTGGGCTTGTGGTGTGTACGGACTAGAGAGTCCGAGGGCTTGTTGGTGTTGCGGCACCGAGGAGAGATCCATTAGGATCTTGCATAGTGGAAATCCTTCATGTGTCGAAGGCGGGGATGTAGAGCAAGTGTGCTCGAACCTCGAAACATACCCTTGTGTTTGCGATTGCCATCTCTCTCTCTCTCTATCTCCTTTATATCTTGCATAGCTTATATTGTCTTTACATTTACATGCTTGATATATCTTGTGTGCATAATTGATATATATATACTTGCGTGGGATTGTTGACTAACACTTGTATTCAACCAAGAGAGCCAACGCGGTACCTCAACCCATTCAAGGGGAATCTAGAGGAGTTTGTCCAGAGCCCTTCACGGGGAATTCGGCAACACTCTTTGGTTATACGTGGTGTTTAGTGTAAAAGTTTTAATTAGGTCATAATTTGTTTTAGCTTCCGCATTATTTGCATAATTCTTCATTAAGTGACCATTAGATTAGCCATCACCTATTCACCCCCCCTCTAGGTGATTTACAATTGGTATCAAAGCTTGGTACTCTGATTTGGTCTAACAACCTAGAGTAAAAGATCCTATTTTTAGGCTAATCACAATATTTGTACACACACCATGGACTACATGTCACCCCCACTTTGACATTCTTAACATCCAAATTTGGAAGGTTAAGATGTCATTGTACCTCAAGGCCTTAGGCATTCATGTATATCTTGCCACTACTAATAATGCATATTCTTTAGATGGTAAGAATTTTGAGGCTAATGCAAAAGCCCTTCATGCTATCAAGTCTACCCTAGATGATGTTTTATTTATCTAGAGTTGCTAATATTGATTCGGCTTTTATAGTATGAAACACTCTCACCTCCCTTGGCGAAAAGGATCTATACTATGCGGGGAGCGATTCGGACGTTGGAAGCGACATCTCCAACGTGTGCTACATGGTCCAAGGGGATAACCCCTTGAGGTAACTACCGAATCCGATGATGAGGACATGTCATATGATGAGCTCACTTCATTTTGTCAAACTATTCTTGAAAAATATGACATGCTTAAGAAAGAAAATAAATTTGAAAAAGAACATTGCTTGCATGCATATAGAACAAGATTCATTTAAATCTAGCATTGCATGTTTAGAAAAAGATAACAAAAATTTGAAAAAGGATTTTGATTGCATGCTTAAAGAAAATGATTCTTTCAAATCTAAGATTGCATACTTAGAAAAAGAAAATAAAGATTTGTAAAATGAGAATGTTTCCTTATTTTCAAATTGAATGATTTGTGTGAAGAAACAATACTTTGAAAAATAAATTGATTTGGTGGAAAAACAAAAAGAAGTTGTTTTTCAAGAAAATATTACTTTGAAAAGAAAATTTGTTGAAAAAGAAAAAGATTTTGTTTCACAAAGAAAAAGAAAAATGATTCTTTATCTCATCATGCTTTACATGCCACCACTAATGAGATAAAAGTTTTGAAAAATAAAATGGATGGTTTGAGTTCAACCTTGAACTCTTGTGCTTTCAATCATTCTAGGTTGGAGTCAATGTTTTTAATAAACAAACTCCACACATTCATGCACATCATAACCATGCATTTGCTTATGTTGCACAACATGATCACACTCTTACACATAAGCATACTAAGGTGTACGTATGTACACATTGTGGCCGCAAAGGCCATTTAGCAAAATATTGTTATGATAGATTAGATCATTTTAATTTTGCTATGAATAAAAATTTTTGGGTTCCTCAACATAAGACTAACCCCCGTGGACCCAAGAAAATATGGGTACCAAAACCCCCACCATTTGCTTTTGATGTAGGTGAGGGCTCTCACAAGACGTGAGAGGATTGGTGCCTTGGTAGTGGATGCAATAGACTTGATGGACATACTTTTGGATGCATCGCTATCAAGAAGCTTGGTGGGACAACCACCATATTTGGAGCTTTGGAGTTGGTAATAATCTCTAACTCCCATTTTATTTTTTTTTGATCATGCTTATTCATTCATAATATTCATAGCATGTTCATGATATATGATTTTTGTGCTTTATGTGGTATTTACATGCTTAGATGTAGAATGTGTCAAACTTGCATTTATACATATATGAATAGTGAACTACAATTGACTCATATATATTTGAACTTCATGCTCATTTGTATCCACCATATGCATATGTATAGATTAGTTTTTTGATGATTCTCTTTTATACATGTTTTACCTACTTTATGCTTTACTTCATGTATATGTATTTTTAATTCAAATCTAATAAATTTACATGTATACCCGTGAGTCTCTTGCCTTAATGCAAACATCATTATAGACTCTTTTAGATTTGGGATATGTATGTGTATTGTTAGGATTGGATTGATCATACATATACCATGAAGATTAGTGTTTTGATTTTTCGTGTTTTTTTTTTTTTGGTTAAAATGTGACTTTTGATCTCTTTGAGCTTCTTTGACTATTTTCATAAAAATGCTATTTACATGATCGTTTAACACTCACACTTTTGTTAAAATCATTTTTGAGCTTTATAGACCATGAGTGCTTAAATTTTTATATATCTAGTTATGTTTATGAAATACATAAGATTTGATATATTTGAAGGATCTTTAACTAGTTTTCCAAAAACAATTTATACTAGTCATTTATTCTTCAAAATAATTTTTTTTAGATTGACACATGATTCTATTTTTCTCAAAATTTGATGCTTCATGATTTGAATATTAGTTTATATGTTAGTTTTTGTCAACACTAGGATTTATACTTGTACATATCGTGGGTCACAAATAAATCTATTTATATCGGTGCTTGAATGCTTATTTGAACCCATGAAATATGCTTGTATTGCTTGGTTTTGATGATATATACATTTTTAAACTTGTATTCCCACTTTTTGGATTTGATTTTATGATCATGTGTTTTTCATTTCATGTATATGTGTATTTTGCCAAACTTTAAGATATACATGTATACCTCTTGAGTCATTTGCCTTTAATGCAAATCTATTTATATGGACTCAATTGTGTTTAAGAGATATGTATGTATACTTATTGTGTTGTCAAAACATACATATATCTTGAAATATATATTTTTTAATAAAAAATTTTTGTGATGATTTTCTTGTTTTCTTATTTAAAGAAATATTGAGCTTTATTTGACATTTTCATGATACCATGTTCCACATAACACTAGTGCACTCACCTCTTTTAAAAATTTTATGGACTTCATGGATATTAGAGTGTTTTTAGTGCCATGTGATTTACTTGTGTTTCATGAAAAACATTTTTGCTTTATTCCTTACTTGAAGGATTTTGTACTAGTTTTAAAACATTTTCATATTCACTAGTGCAATCTCTTCATATGGTAGAGTATATGATAAGCTTACTCTTCAATTGGTATCATTGGATATTTTTCAATTGGTATCAATATGATTTTTTATGTACTCATATTTTGATTGTATGTATGAATGCCTTCAAATTTAAATTATATCAATTACCATTGGTATTATCTTTTCATACATGTGATCTATTTGCTAAGCTTAATTTAACCTTCAATTGTTCTTAAAGCTTATACAATATGTTTTCAAAATTGATATCAAAATAAAAAAATATGTTGATTTGATATCTTAAAATGTGTTTTATTAAGAAATTTCAAAATTTTAAGGAAAATTCAAAATTTTTGATTTGTATTTCCTATATGCAAGGAGAGCTTAACATCTCTCCTACATATAGATTCATGTTGAGTATATTATAAATTGAGGAGCTTGACAACTCTTCTTTATATGATATACGTGTGTAGGGGGAGCTTCACATCTCCTCTTATGCATTACATAATATGTGTTATGTGAGTTAGGGCTTGTCATCCCTTCTTCATGTAATGCATATGTGTAGGGAAGCTAACTTAGCGTCTTCCTCTTCATGAATGTATATCGCATATAAATCTTTATTGATTGATTTATATTACCCCTTCTTGATTTTTTTTGTTTTTGACAAAAAGGGGAGAAAAATTTGTTTGATTTGATTTTACTTTGAACCCTTTGTTGATGATTGACAAAAAGGGGAGAAGTATTTGAGTATATATGCATGTTTTCATTGCTTAAGGGGAGTAGTATTTGTCTTCCTTGTTATTTATGCATATAAGTTTTGTTGTTTGCAAATAGGAGAAAAAGATTTTGTTTTTTGTTTTATCTCCATACTTGCATACATACTAATGTGCCTCATTGCCATATCTATTATTTATTTGGTATGCATGAGTTAAGGGGAGCTTCTTTGAAGCTTTACGTTAATCCATGCATATATAACTCATGAGTTTTGTCATCATCAAAAAGGGGGAGATTGTTGGCCCAAAGGCCTTCCACCCTAGTTTTGATGATGATCAACTCATGAAGTTATGTTTACTAATGATCTTGTGTTTAATTAGTGACAGATTCATTATCAAGATCTTAGTAGGTGCATAGCTCACAAAGGACAAAATATCAAGATTTGGAGCTAGCACGGTGTGATACAAGGAGCTTTTGGATCAAGCTTGGACCAAGTCAAGAAGATGAGAAGCCTTCAAGTGAAGACTTCAAGAAGATGAAGACTTGTGTCTAGGTATAAGATTTTGTTTTTGTTTTAGTTAAAAATGTAAAGGATAGATAGTTGGTGGATTGCTCAAGTACATATCACACACACACTCTTGATTTTATTGTCTTTTCATAAAAGATTTTTTAGTTTAGAAAAGATTTTTCATTTGAAAAATATAAGTTTGATTTTTGGTGTTTCTCATATACTTATCTTTTAACCAAAACCAAGTTTAGAGCTTTATGTCAAAAACATAGATATTTCATTATGATTGTGTAGTGGATCATATTCATACACACTATGCCTTAAAAGTATATCTTATTTTTTTATTTGATGAAGATTTGGAATATATGTTTTGGAAAATATTGTTTTAGAAAAATACAGTTTTTATCATGAGCCAAATATTTTCATATTACAAAAATAGTCCAATCTTTTATAACATGCCTTGATTTTGTGCAAGCATGTTGTATATCAAAGTATATTGGTAAAACTATTTTTGTAGATTTTTAAGTATTTTATGGGATTTTATATGAGCCAAAAAGACAAACTTTTTAATCCCAGAAAAACTGTTTCAGGCTTCGTATAAGTCGACTAGTGACCTTTAATAGTCGACTAATACAGGAGTCGGCCGACCCCGACCGGTCGACCGACGTGCATAAACGTGCACGCCTTTGTGTACTGGTGGAACGGTCGACCGTGCCGGTCGACCGCTCCAGAGAGCAGTGCTCTCTGGAAAGTCGGCCGACCGCACCGGTCGACCGTGACTCCAACGGTCAGAAATCCGACCGTTGGCGGTCGACCGGCCGGTCGACCGGCATACTGACAGATCCCAACGGCTAGTTTTCTGGCAGCCTATAAATTGGGGGTCTTGTCATTGTTTTGATATAAGATTTTGGAGTCTCTTAGAGCCAGTTTTTCCCAGACTTTTAAAAGGGTTTTTCTCCACAAAATAGAGAGCAAATATTTCCTATCTAAAGGGAAGTTTTATCAAGAGTGTTAAAAGAAGTCTTTGAGTTTTCCTCCACCTTTCACATCTTTGTTTTTCTCACACCACACTTGAGCATCCATTGATTATTCATCCTATAGGTGTGTTGTAGTGAGAGTGCTTTAGGTGATCAAAGTGTTGTGATCACCAAAGATCTTTTCTTTGTTCTTTGAGGAGACGGGCAAGTGTGCTCGTCGTTGTTTTGAGTTCGGGTGCGGACTCGGTTGTTTGAGGTGCGGCCTCGGCGAGCCGGTGGGCTTGTGGTGTGTACGGGACTAGAGAGTCCGAGGGCTTGTTGGTGTTGCGGCACCGAGGAGAGATCCATTAGGATCTTGCATAGTGGAAATCCTTCGTGTGTCGAAGGCGGGGATGTAGAGCAAGTGTGCTCGAACCTCGAAACATACCCTTGTGTTTTGCGATTGCCATCTCTCTCTCTCTATCTCCTTTATATCTTGCATAGCTTATATTATCTTTACATTTACATGCTTGATATATCTTGTGTGCATAATTGATATATATATACTTGCGTGGGATTGTTGACTAACACTTGTATTCACCAAGAGAGCCAACGCGGCACCTCAACCCATTCAAGGGGAATCTAGAGGAGTTTGTCCAGAGCCCTTCACGGGGAATTCGGCAACACTCTTTGGTTATACGTGGTGTTTAGTGTAAAAGTTTTAATTAGGTCATAATTTGTTTTAGCTTCCGCATTATTTGCATAATTCTTCATTAATTGACCATTAGATTAGCCATCACCTATTCACCCCCCCCCCTCTCTAGGTGATTTACAACCTGTTCAGAATCCATACTTATTCTGCTGAGCGTGAAGCTGTTTCTGATAAATAGTCTATATGGGGCTGTTTGTTTGGACGTAAACGCCGTAAAAGGCCGTAATTCGTAAATGACTTAGAACTCAATTACAACTACGATGTTTGTTTAAACCGTAATTCGTAAAGATTTATGCAACTCAACTACCACTCACTTGCAACCCAATTACCACTCACTTATAGCCCACTTACAGTTAATTTTGTGGTCATGCAAATTTCTATTATTTTTTTATGTTAATCTTAATTTTTTTAATATTTAACATTTGTAGTATTTATTTGCAATATTAAAAATTTTAAATCACTAAATAGTTAATTTTGTGGTCAACTTTTTCACTTATAACCTACACATACGACAACCAATCACCGTAAAACACAATACACTTTCACTTATAACTTATATAAATTTACCAACCAAATACCGTAAAACTTTCATGCACGTAACTCAGTTACAATTGTAAAAGAATTTACCAATTACGACTTACGAATTACAGCCAATTACAACAACCAAACAGACCAGATATTCTGCATGTTCTCTGTCACTGTGGAGTAGACCAAAATATCGCAGATAAAGAAAACCCGATAGAACTGATCATGGATATACAAATGATGAAAAACTGAGAATAATGAGTTCTGAATGCTGGATATCGATTACTCTGAACTGTATAACCTAGAATTTATAAGAACTGCTCTCTAAAAGATAACCCAATTATAGATTACCCAGGTCCTGCGATATTGGCCAAAGAGAACGTCAATATTGATTAAGTGCAGCGAGAAAACCTGGTTCACTAAGTCCATGTAATACGTTAGGCAGGAGAAATCTAAGGAACGAGTTAGAGTGCTAATACTGACGGAACTAGCCACGAGTGAAGTCAAATCCAAGTGGGGCCATTGCGTGACACAAACTCAGGCGCTAAGCACTAGGGTATGGAGGAGCTAATGCTCTGTAAGGCTCGCACTTGGCGAAGCTCATGTACAAAAATCAGCGCGTAACACAATGCTAAATGCTAAGCGCCAGATGCAGCAAAGTCCACACCTGGTTGAGCTTGCGTGGCTAGTGCACAACTCTTGCTTGACGAGGCTAACGAGGTCCGCGGGCTCATCAATTCCATAAAACTATTGGACATTGTGGTTGAACTCAGTGAAGTCAATAGAAGAGGTCATGATCGTTACTGGAATAATATAGAAAATACATAGCTCTGTCTGACAGAATTTTGAATCTGGAAGATTGTTTCATACAGACACTCCCTATATACTGATACAGTTCATCTGATTATATAAGTGATGACTACTTAACTCCTTGTATTGATCCCATGGTGTGTCTATACATATAAGATTAGAATGCGGAAGCAAAAGAACTGTCAGGTATAACATAATACGATGTACTAGAATCAAAGAATACCATAATAAGAGGAGAGTGAACCATATCTGCTCTGCCGTTACCATACTATTCTACCCATATCTTAAGTTGGTATAAAGATCATAAAAACTGAAATAGTGAAAAATGGAGGGAATACAGGAATTAAGGAAGGATGATCAAGAAGAAATAGATTACTCTACACTTGTAGTTGGATTGTATAATCAGGACTCATGCATGCAGTTGCAAATTTTTTTACCATTAATTGCTGACTGGTTTGTACTATAGAAGTGAGAGCCTAGGCTTTGATACACCCTGTAATGCCTCGATCCCGCGAATACGGAGGCGTTACTACGACGTACATACGTAGGTCAGAAATGCCCACACATATATATATGCTAAGCATCAGTACATGCAAGAATTAGAGTATAAAAGTACGTGATGCATTATACATTCTAACATATGAGTATAATTATAAAGTTATCACATGATTTGACACAATATTACGAATATTACATCACCGATAGGCGCAAATGCGAGAATACAAAGAGATATACAATGATGAATAGTATGAAATACGCTCACGAGTTACAAAAGGAACTCAAGAGACGAGCAGGGGGAAGAAGAATAGGGTCCCAGATTGGCCTTTCGCTGATCCACTATACTTCCACTGCGCCACTCTAATCAATAGGATGTCATCACGGTCCAAGCTCCAGGATGTAGACATGTAGATCCAGGGAGTCAGAAACTTCCCAACGACTGGTGTGATGAATTCCAAATAGCATGTTGGAATAAGCACACGTGTATCGATAAATCCGAATCAAAAACATGCGTGGAAAACTGTGTCGTGACCATATATACGGAGACGTTATTATGACGTATATACGTAGGTCAGAAATGCTCTCATATATATACGCTAAGTATCAGTACAGGTAAGAATCAGATTACAAAAGTATGTGGTGCATTATGCATTCTAATTATGATGAGTACAATTACAAAGTTATCACAAGATGTGACACAATATTACAAGAATATTACATTACCGAAAAGCGCAAATGCGAGAATACAAAGAGATATATAATGATGAATAGTACAAAATGAGCTCACGAGTTACAAAAAGAAATCTCGAGAGACAAGTAGGGGCCTGGGAGAATAAGGTTCCAGATTGGTCTTCCGTTGATCCACTATGCTTCTGCTGCGCTACTCTGATCAACAGGATGTCCATCACGGTCCAAACTTCAGGATCTGGACATGCAGATCTAGGGGAGTCAGAAACTCCCTAACGAGTGGTGTGATGAATGTCAACTGGCATGCTGGAACAAACACATGTGTATCGATAAATTCGAATCAAAAGCATGCGTGGGAAACTCTAAACAATCCCTCGGACTCTCTAGTCCCGTACACACCGCAAGCCCCATAAGCCTGTCGAGGCCGCACCTCAAACAAGAGTTCACACACGAACTCTAAACAACCGCGAACGCACTCGTCCGCCTCCTCAAGAAACAAGAAAAGATCTCTTGGTGATCTAAACACTTTGATCACCAATAAAAACTCTCACTACAACACTCCTATAAGATGAATAGCAATGGATAGCTCAAGTGTTTTGTGTGAGAAAAACTAGGAAAGAGATGGTGGAGGAAAACTCAAGAAAATCTCTTTTAACACACTCTTGATAAAAAACTCCCCTTTTGATTGGAAGTATTAGCTCTCAATTTAGTGGAGAAAACTCTTTTAAAGAAGTGGGAAAAACTGGCTCAAAGTCCACTAGAAATCTTAGAGAAAAACAATGCCCAAACCCCCCAAATTTATAGGGCTAGAAAAACTAGTCGTTGGGGTCTGTCAGGCCTGTCGGTCGACCGCCAGGCCGACCGGCCAACGGTCATATTTTCAGACCGTTGTGCCATCGGTCGACCGGTCGGTCGACCGAGTCAAGATACAGAGAGCAAGTCTCTCTGTCCGCGACCGCTCGGTCGACCGGGCCTTTCCAGAGAGCAGAGCTCTCTGGACGGTCGACCGGATCGGTCGGCCGGCCCTCCTGCCAGAACTGGCGTGCACGTCTGTGCACGTCGGTCGACCGGCTCGGTCGACCGGCTATAGCCAGACAGAACTGTAAGGGATTTTAAAACTTGGTCTTTTTGGTTCAAATAAAATCCCATAAAATACTGAAAAATCTACAAAAATAGTTTTACTAATATACTTTGATAAACAAACATGCTTGCACAAAATCAAGGCATGTTATAAAAGATTTGGACTATTTTTGTAAGTTGGAAATATTGGCTCAAATGAAAAACAATATTTTCCAAAACTTATTTTTCCAAACTTTGTTTTTTCAAAACATCTCCAAATACAAAAACAAGATATTTAAACAACTTTGAAAGCATAGAGTGTATGGATATGATCCACTACACAAACATGGTGAAATATCTATGTTTTTGACATTAAGCTCTAAACTTGGTTTTGGTTAAAGATATGTATATAAGAATTCCAAAAACCAAACATGTATTTTCTAAATTGAAATCTTTTGTAAAAACAAAACTATCAAGAGTGTGTGTGTATATGTACTTGAGCAATCCACCAACTACTCTATCCTTTACATTTTATCTAAAAACAAAATCTTATAAAACAAACCTAGACACAAGTCTTCATCTTCTTGAAGTCTTCACTTGAAGCCTTCTCATCTTCTTGACTTGGTCCAACACGATCCATTGGCTCTTGGATTAAACCGTGCTAGCTCCAAAACTTGACTTCAAATCCTTTGTTGAAGCTATGCACTTACTAAGATCTTGATCATAAATCTGTCACTAATTAAACACAAGATCATTAGTACTATAACTACATGAGTTGATCATCATCAAAACTAGAGTGATGGGCCTTCGGGCCAACAGGCTGTAATAGAATTGCAGAGCAGTTAAGCCCAAAGGGTGAGCCCGAAGGCAAGAGTACCTGTTCAAGCGTTAGTATCAACCAACACACCAGTCCCAATACACATGTCCAAAAATATAACATAAAGTCCCAGGAAATATAATGATATGCCTGTCGAAGCAGGGTATCCAAAAAAGCGAGAACACTCGCCAAAATATGGAAAACACCGTGAAAATCTCGAACTCTGGAACTCCATGTAACAATGCGTGTATGTGTTTTATAATATGTGTGTGTAGAAAGAATGCGGATGCGGGGTCACGTCACATGGAGGTCGAGAACATGAGAGACGCGTCTTCGGGGGACTTGAACGCGGTCATCAACTCCGAATCTAGCCACGGAGAGAGGCAGGAGAGAGAGAGGCAAAGAGAGAGAAAGAGAAAGAGAGACCAATAAAGGGAAAACGTGAGACAGAGTGCAGGAGAGAAGAACATGAGAGAGAAAGTGAGATAGAGAGAGGAGAGATCCAAAGAGAGACGAGAGAAGAACAGAGAAAGAGAAAGAAAAAAAGGAGAAGAAAGAAAGAGAAAAGGAGAAGGAAAGAAAAGAAGGAAGATGAGGTGGGGGCCGGCCTGGCCGGCCAGGTGGCACCGCCGGCCAAGTCAGTGGCGGTCAGAGGGCCGACGACCAGAGGGCCAATGACCAGGAGGAGAAAGGATATGATAGGGTTAAGGTTCATGATGGTAGTGATGATGGAGTTTGTATTGAAGGAGAATGGAAGGAGTTGGAGCTTGGGAGGGGGTAGTGGTCACCGGAAGTAGGGGCCCACCGCCAGTGGACACGACAGAGGGAGGAGGTAGTGGCCATGGGTTTGAGGGAGGAAGGAGGAGGTGCAAGTGGAGTGGTAGTGGAGAAGGTGGAGAAGTTGGTGGTGATGTGTGTAGATTGGTGGAAATGGTGAAGATGGTGATGTTGATGGAGAAGGGATTGGTGAAGAAAGAGAGAGGAGGAGAAGAAGGGGGTTTGTCGGAGTTGGGTGGCACATTGGGGGATGGTCGCCGGTGGTTGTGGTGCGCTGGATGGAAAGAAGAAGAAGACAATTAGGGAAAAATGAAAGAGGGGGAGAATGAAATATATATAGGTATATATATAGGGGTAGGGCTTATGACAATGAGACCTGCATCTCATTCATGAGATCGCATCATATAACCAGCCCGTGTTTGCTGGGCTGAGCTGGGACACGAGGCTCAAGGTCGCGTCTGGATCAGGTGCTGAGGTACATGCATCATAAAGAGGAGAAAGGAAAAGTGGTTGGGATATTTATTGTGTGTCTGAGAATTTTGAGAAAAATTTGAAGGAAGAAAAGGAAAAGAAAAAAAGGGGATAATTATGAGTGAATGAGAAAAATCAAAAAATAGAAAATAAAAGAAAATATCTGGATAAATTCTGGAATCTGGGAAAACACCAAGAACTCTAGAAAAGCTCGAAAAATAAAGTAACTCGGAACGATCTCTAAAATTCTCAAAAATAATAAATATTATATTAAAGCATATGGTGAAATTAGATTTTAGAAATTCAATCCCTTATAAATTAAAAAAAATCTGAAATCTACCGTCAATACCACTCGACACCAAATTCGGCCTAATTTTGATAAATTCAGAAAAATCTCCAAAAATGCATTTAGATAGAAAATGTGATTTTAAGAAATAATGTAAAAGTAATTTATAAAAATCAACTCCGTTTGTAATTTAAAATTTGAGAATCGATCAGTGACACCGGTCGACATCGGTTTTGAAGATTTACAATCGTATTAGAAAAAATTCTCAAAAATCATGAAAAATTTAAAATATTAGAAAACAATTTTTGAAACTAAAATCGGTCAAATCTGATTACTAGAAAGGTCAAATTGATCAATACACTGGATCGAGTCCCCGGTTCAGACTCGGCTTGATTCTGAAATCAAGAATCCAGATCCAAATACCAAATGATGATATAAATAATCATAAAACAAAACATACGAAGAAAAGTCAAAAGATTACAATCAAAAAATCAGAATACGTATCCGAGTACGTCTTCCGGGAACAGGGGGTTACATAAGAACAATGACACGGGCCGACAAGAACGTACAAAACAATGATTCATTCTCAAGACAATGAACAACTCAACATATATACACAAAAAATTAGATTCATTTCTATTTCTAAAAATTTTGGCAGCATCTCCTCTATAATTAGGACTTTGTCCTGATACAATTATCCAATCGGCGCACACGGCCTAAAATCATTCACACGCATATATATATATATATATATATATATATATATATATATATATAATATATATATATATATATATATAATATATATATATATATATATGCAATCATCCCACGTAGTTATATATATACAATGATCTATTTAAAAGCCACATATAGATTTCAAATATATACACATCAATAGAGCGATATTTAAACCCTCACCCCACTGCATGGCCATCCCTCGTGTGTCGCTGCCTAGCCGATCTCACTTGGGGCCGCCTCCTAACTAGTGATAGATACCTATCTAAAGATGATGAAAATATTAAACAAGCATATATCACAAATATGAAACATGAAACAAGCACGTAACACAATATATGAATACTAAAATTATTTACTACTAAACATGCTCTAGAACGAATTCTGCCCATTGTTCACAAATCTCATCCACTTCATCATCCGTGTATACTTTTTTTTATTATACTGCGAAGATATTAAAATTAATATCATGTTTAGTTTAATATTAACAAAAATAAAAGTAACTTTTATATCAAATGATTATACATGTATTTGAATGAGATTCCATTGAGATGCTGATCTCCCACATAAATCACATCACGTTGTATCTGCACACCACGCTATCCGGTTGATGAGGACACTACAAGAATTAAGTTAACAAGATATAACTTAAACATTGTTAATTTTTAAAAAATATCAAATACTAAAAGAAAAATACCTTAATTAGCCTCCATGTAGGATGTATACTCGCAGACTGCACATTTTAATCACTATTTGTGATAAACATAGCCACGACTCTTTTCATAAAAGAAACAAGAATATTAATAAAAAATTTATATATACTAGAGCTAATGAACTAGATATAAATATTAAACACTCACATATTAATCATATCAACAATCTCACGTCGCGGCTCATGACATAACAGGTCCAACCAATATACAATAGTGTTGTGTGGGACAATCACGCACAATACCCTATGTGAACTATAACAGAAATTAGTGTGAAGTTGAATTAAAATAACAATTAAAATTTAACATAAAACTCGAGTACTTACCCCGTATTCAATGGTGCAAAATACAAACGACTGTGCTGGCATCCTTCCATTGTGTTCACTACAACAAAGCTTTTTCCCTTTCAGCCTCAGCCGAAGCATCATAAACATATGCGGTATTGTATGGATAAATAAAATCATGCATACCACTGATGTCTATACGATCACACTTCTAAAAATTAAAATAAAAATAAAAAAACCTAAAAATATTTATTCATATAAATTAATAAACATTAAGTGCTCACTTAATATATACAATGATGCATGCCCTCTTATCTCCTCCTTAACTGCGAACTGTAAAATATCATCATGTTTGAGGCTTAAATGGGAGGACAGTATCCAAGGATAACAAGAGTATTTCTATATTGATGATGTCATCAGTTCTTATCCTCCTCCCTAAATTCCCACTGTCCTTATTTGCTTGCGATACTTTCATTTTTGTCCTTTGAAACGGCTGGCTGACCGACTATTTTGTGGTATGGCTCGCCGCTGGATGTGCTACAACTTTTCCTTTAGTTTTTCCGTCATGATATCATATTACCATTAGTCATTTATAAATTTTTAATTTAAAAACAGAACTTGTACTTTCTTTTGATAACATACCTGGGCATGCAAAGAACGAGTCCTATTGGCCACGCAATAAAAGAACCAATAACATTACCAACAGTGATCATATCTTCGGTTGGATATGGTAGATATATATTAATATCCAATGGCTCTGTAATGCTTACTTTAACATTAACAGATTCAAGTGCATGACCTTGAAGCACTTGATTATCACCATTGGTATTGTACGCTCTTCCGCGAGCCACAACAGTTGTCATCCCATTAATTCCAGTGACCAAATCACAGAAAAGAAATCCATCCTATAACATAAATAATAGTAAGCATGATATTAACAAAAGGGTCGATAACAAAATAAATTACAACATCATATTACCTTTAAATTTTGGGATAAATTTATTGACACAGAGCAAAAATCGTACCCGCTATAGGCGGAGGATAAGCATGCTGCTCATAATAGGGTGAAGGATGATATTGCTCATAGGATGGTGGAGGCTGAGATGACCTTTAGAGCTGTTGCCTCACTATCTTTGTAAGCTCTGGGAGTATTTCCTTCACCAAGGCATCCACCAATATTTTAACCTCATCGCTTGTTGTAGAAGATCGATGTCCACGAGGTTGATGAAAGTAGCTGGTAATAGTGGCCTCATATCTGGTGCCTCTAACATGACTGGGATGCTCGGGAGCCAGCATCATGCCTAATATATCATTTATCCCTTGTGGATGAATTTCTCCCTGCGACATCGACTCAGCAAAGGAATCCTAAGAAAAAGTTTATAATGTTAACACTTAGAAAAGTGATAAAATTGTATTGGCAATAGTATCCTAATATTTTTTTAATTTAAGAACACTTACAATTTTATTTGCAATTTATTCTGCTTCTTCATTCATATATGAACTATCTTTTTTAAGTCTAGTAGCTTTTCACAATTCATGCCACGGAATTGACAAGACTGTTGAATCACCCTTTAATGATTTCTGAGAAATCTGTTGTACAAAATAACATACAATATATCGGTATAATCTATATGTAAATATTAAAAAATAACAAAAAAAAATTATATGCTTACCAGATCTTGTTCCAGGCGCCCATATCCTTTGCATGGCATCAAATGCGGGTATTTATTTTTTGAAATTTCATTTTCTTTTGATTTTCCAGCCAATTAAAAAAATCATTTAATAAGTTATCCAAAAATAATTAGAAATTATTTTGTGTTAACCTGAATCTCTAATATTGATCTCATCATCACCATTATTAGTATTTTTTGGCTTTGTCAAGAGAATAACGGACCACTTTTTTATCGATAAGATCTGTAATGTAAAAAACTTATTTTGCTTGTGATGTC
Source organism: Agave tequilana (assembly GCA_038442645.1). Taxonomy (NCBI): domain Eukaryota; kingdom Viridiplantae; phylum Streptophyta; class Magnoliopsida; order Asparagales; family Asparagaceae; genus Agave; species Agave tequilana. Next base: position 174,746 of record JAVJIF010034460.1, read on the forward strand.
AATATAAATGTATCCACTTTATGGCCCACTCTGTAAGATCACAAGAATGAATCCTGACTCAATGACTTTCATGTCATGGTTATTCTCCACCCAATTACATCAGAATACATGAACACGGAATATTGTGTAGTCTAGCTCTCATATGTCCTGGATCACTCTATAGTATGACATGCTTGAAAATACTGGATTTTTGTCTTTGACGCTGGAAATATGCATTGTTTGGGCCACTAAAGTCACACAAATATTTTGTACGATGTACTTATCATCGTGTGCTTTTATATAAAATAGTAACCATTTATAGAATACCCAAGATGACACAATTGTGTAAGCTCCATGTGCTAACCATCTCAAAGTATTAGAACAGAATTTGATGAATTTTTAATTAAACATCAATTCGATTTCTAAACCAATTAATGAATGATTTATTGTGATCATCTGCTACCCACTTCTTCCTCCTTGATCTTACTGGATTGATACGCCTTATATAGTTCATATGCTCTTTTATATAAGGTTGTACTTTATCATAGTTATTCAAGACATATCTTTGTGCTTGACACAATAAGTCTTGATTGATAGTAACAATCGATTGACCAGTTTTGTTATTATCATCTTTTCTCTTAATAAAGTGAGACTTAGAAAGTCCTATAGCTTCACATTGATTAAGTATTCACTGCAAAATTCAGTCGCCTCTTCATATATGTAACATTCAAATGTATCCTTCAGGTCGATTATGATTCTTCACACACCCTTTTAATATTTTCATGTATCGCCCAAATAGATACACATCCAACTTAAGAAGTCTGGACCATATAGTTTAATCTCTAATCAAGTGAACAGTTAGATGCACCATAATATCAAAAAATTAAGGTGAAAAATACATCTCAAACTGACACAACGTAACCACAGTATTTTCTCTGCAACTTATCTAGTTTTTTCAGGGTCTATACCCTGCTACATACTGCATTGAAGAAAAAACATAGTTGGGTGGTGAACATGTTTTAGAAAATAAAACGTATATCTATCGACAACAAATGTTGCATCAATGCAAGACAATCACGAGATTTTAAGCCAACAAGCTTTAATTCTTTCATTGAAATGAGACTTTAAATATTGATGAGTAACCACTTGGGATCTAATCCTTGCAAGACGCTGAAAAATTCTATCTTCTTTTTTTCTAAATAAAGCATAATAAGCTGGCAGTAAATACGTGTTTTCCTCTTCTACTCGGTGCTAACTGCTCACGTATACCAATTTCAACCAAATCCAGTCTACCTTTGACTCCATCCTTAGTCTTATCAGGTATACTGAGTAATGTTTTAATAATACTATCACACATATTTTTCTCAATATGCATAACATCAAGGCAGTGTCTCACAAACAAACACTTTCAATACAGGATGTTAAAGAATATTGATTACTTCTTGAAATACACCTAGAGGGGTTGAATAGGTGTACTAACTAATCTAGGACAAATGATGCGTAATTTAAAACTCAATTACAACACACTATTTGTAACCAAGAGTGAGCCCGAATTCCCCGTGAAGGACTTTGGAACTACTCCTTGAGATTCCTCTAAATAACGAGTTGAGGTGGTATATGAAGCTCTCTTGATTCAACACAAGTGTGGGTAAAATACACCTAGAGGAGGGTGAATAGGTGTACTAGCTATCTAATGATAAATAATGTGAAATTAAAAAAACTACTTATGCAAACTAAAGCTATTAGCTAAACACATAAAGTATAACACAGGAGTGTAGCCGAATTTCGGGTGAAGAGCTCTGGACCATCTCCTCAAGATTTCTCTAGATTAAGAGTTGAGGTGCCACTATGGATCTCTTGGTTGAATGCAAGTGTGAGAAAACAAACCCAAGCATATAACAATTAAGCACAAGATATATCAAGTATATAAAGATATAAGCAAAGTAAGCATGCAAGATATGTAAACTAAGTGAGAGAGAGAGAGAGAGCAATCGCAAACACGGGAGATTGTTTCGAGATTCGAGCACCCTTGCTCTACGTCCCCGCCTTCAACACTATGAAGGATTTCCACTAGAATCGATCCCACTAGATCACTCGTGCCGCAACACCTACAACGAGTTCACACTAGAACTCTTGGACCCGCAAGTCCCTCACTTGCTCCCGCAAGACAATACACGCAAGCACACTAGCTTGCCGAGGCCGCACCTCTACACCGAGCTCCCGCAAGAGCTCATCACAAACACGAACGACAAGTTCTCCTCCTCAAATACAAGATGAACACTTGTGATCTCAACACTTTGATCACCACAAACATTCTCCATAAAGCTCTTATAGGATTGATATAGTAATGAAAAGCTCAAGTATGTGTGAGAAAAAGATAAAATAGTGGAGAAAAAATCAAGAAATCTCTTCTGAAGAACACTCTTGAAAGCGCTCCTTTTGATATGGAGTATTAGCCCTAAAACAAGTAAAGAAAACCTCAAGAGAGATGGGAAAAACTGGCTTTGAAACTCTCTCAAAATCTTGTAGAAAGCAGCGCAAAACACCCCCTTATATAGACTCCCAAAAACTAGCCGTTGGGGTTAAACTGCAGGTCAAATGACCTGTCAGTCGACCGGCCGGTCAACCGGCCAACGGTCAAATTTCTGATCGTTAGGGTCTGCCGGTCAACCGCCCGGTCGACCGTGCCCTGGGCTAGACCTGTCGGTCGACCGCCCGGGCCAGATCCAGAGAGCAAAGCTCTCTGGACGATCGACCGCATGGTCGACCAACCCTCAAGCCAAAAGTCCGTGCACGTATCTGTGCACATCGGTCGACTGCCTGGTCGACTGATGTCGGTGGACCGCCAGAAGGCTTGGTCAGCAAATCATGGAATTTAAACTTAGTTTTAAAACTCTTATAAAATCCTATAAATTACATAAAATACATATTACAATTTTTTTTAACCATTTTTGTGATATAGAAATTTTGCCTTAAACAAAAACCCGTATATGTCAAAATCAATCTCCAATTTGAAAAATGACTTTTTCAAAACTTCTTCAAATACAAAAAAAAATATTTTAAAATACTTTGAAGCTTAGTATATATGGATATGATCTAATGCACATATAATGTAAATATCTATATTTTTGACAATAAGCTCTAAAATAGGTTTTGATAAATACAAAACTTAACATATGATATAGAATCACCAAATAAGTTTTTCTAACATTTGAACCAACAATGTGCA